>JAODAL010036347.1:0-41807 GCA_025379985.1 Phyllomedusa bahiana
AAATTGAAGGTTTGCGATTAATTCTAGAGAATAACTACTTTGACTATGACAGTGCCAGATACGGGGAACTGCAATGGGGACCAAGGTAGCCCCCCAGTATGCAAATTTAGTAATGGGGGTCTTCGAGGAGACTCACATATATCCACAAAAACATTTCATGCAATATAAAACTCTTCAAAAGATTTATTGATGACCTTCTATTTGTATGGACAGGACCCCTTGATAACATTCCTCAATTCATCCAACATCTAAACAATAACACCATGGGCCTGTCCTTTACCGCTAATTACCATCCTGAAAAAATAGAATTCCTGGATCTACAAATATCCAATAAAAATGGAAAATTAACCACAAACACTTACTTTAAGAAAGTTGATATTAATTCATATATCAATTTCGACAGCTGCCATCATCGTCCGTGGCTCAATAACCTCCCTTATGGTCAGTTCAAAAGACTCAGAAGGAACTGTACCGAAGACCAGGACTTCTTGAATAAAGCAACAATAATAGAAAAAAGATTTCAGGAAAATAAGTATCCTGACAAATTGTTACAGGATGCAAAAATAAGAGCCAGTAATTTAACCCAAAAAGAATTTATAGAAACAAAGAAAAAAGGTCCAGAAACAAATCCTAAAATACAATATGCCTTAATAACACATTATAATAATTCATCCCAGACGAAAATCAGAGAAATTCTCCAGAACTACTGGTACCTGATCAAAAAAGATCCATACCTTGGCCCAATTATTCCCGAAAATCCTAGTCTTATCTTTAGAAGAGCAGCAAACCTAAAGAATTTGATTGCACCTAGCAGAATTAAAACAAAAACAAAAAAAACATACCGATATCCCACTAGTGGAGAGGGCGGGTAGCTTCCCCTGCAATGCGGCGAGATGCATGTGCTGTAAAACGATACGTGAAACAGATAAAATCACTTCAAATTATTCTAATGACAGTTTTTCATTGAAATATCATCTAAATTGTACAAGCACCTTTGTCATATATGTCCTAGATTGCGTATGTGGTAAACAATATGTGGGCAGAACCACATGCCCACTCCATATAAGATTGAACGGTCATTGAGCATGCACTAAACGAGGGGATTTGAAACAAAGCGTAGCCAAACACTGCAAGGAACTACATGACCAAAACTTTAATGTATTCAGGATCACAGCCGTTGATACCGTACCTGAACACAGTCCAAACAAATTCCAGCTATTGAGGAAGAAAGAGATGTATTGGATCTACAAGCTGGGTACTTTATATCCCCGGGGACCAAATGAAGCTATAGAGTTGATCCATTAATAGAGCAGGAAAACCTGATGGTTCCTATTACAATTACCTCTTTTTTTATATTTTTTATTTATTTATTTATTTTTCTTATTTTTTATTTATTTATTTATTTTTTGCACAGCACTTTAAGTAGTTTTACAAGAATATATATATGTACGTATCTGAATGCTACCCACATCTTAAGAGGATCATTGCACAAATATACACTGAACCTATAAGGATAAGAAGACACACAGCACTTTATCGTACTCTTTTCCGACATTTTTATATCGACATATGTCGAAAAATTAAATGTATGTAAACATAAAAATTTGCAAATTACTGCTTAAAACTACAGCAATGTCTGATTTAGAACTTAAGAGGTAACGTACAGCAAAATGAATACAAAAAAGAAAAGAAAACTAAATATAAGTAGTTATAGACGTAAAAAGGAATAAAGATTAACACTATTCACACCTCAAGATTACTATTGCACAAACATACAATGAATTTATAACGATAAGAAGGCACATAGCACTTTACCTGATCTCTTTTTCCGATATTTTATATCGACACATGTTGAAAAATTAAATGTATGCAAACAAAAAAAATTTGCAAATTACTGTTTAAAACCATAGTAATGCCTGATTTAGAACTTAAGAGATAACATACAAAAAAATGAACTCAAAAAAAGAAAGAGAACCAAATGTAATTAATCATAGAAACAAAAATGAATACATCGTGATGAACCCTTTGAAATTTAAATAATCGGCATTTAGGACCATGTTGCACCCTGCTTCATCCCTATCTGTCTTGTGATCTAAGTGTTTTAGACTGACAACTGAATACACCAATTAGATCTCTTTTTTGCTTGATTGAGGCTTCATCAACCTGGTTATCTGCACCTGTACCTTTATAATTTTGAACAAGTTGTAGTAGATCATTTTACCTTGAGGAAGTGTTTAATATAACGCGAAACGGTCGTTTTACTGCTTTTAAATTGTTTTAGATTGGCTGAAGTTATGCCATAGACTTTATGAGATATAATAAAATATTTCTTTCCTGCCTATCATTGGCATATCACTGGATTATACACGTGCGCCAGTTCCACCATCTTCTTTTTATTTATATATATATATATACTCTGTCTTCTCCCAGTTGCCATTACAAAAATCCTTGCTTCAAAGTCTAACAATGTGGTGAACTTTCAAGTAGCTGCTTTTACACTCTCAGCATGACATGCCATTTTTACACTGCACGTGATTAAAGTACTGGGACCTTACAGTGCTGGTAGGAAAGAAGAATTAGGATAGACATCAAATTCACTCTGTTCTAGGTTATCCCACACATACTGCAGGAGGGATTTTGGCTCACTCCTCCTTCCCCAGATTTTCTCCAGATCTTTCAGGTTTCAAGGCTGTTGCTGGCTACATTGAGTTTCAACTCCCTCCAAAGATTTTCGATTGGGTTCAGATTTGGAGACTGGCTAGGCCACTCCAGGACCTTGAAATGCTTCTTACAGAGCCACTCCTTAGTTGCCTGGCTGTGTGTTTTGGGTCATTGTCCTGCTGGAAGACCCAACCATAACCATAACCCATTTTCAATGCTCTTACTAAAGGAAGGAGGTTGTTGGCCAAAATCTTGCAATACATGGCCTCATTCATCCTTACGTCATAGTGCAATGGTCCTGTCTCCTTTGCAGAAAAAAAACCACCAAAGTATGATGTTTTCACCACCATGCTTCATGGTCGGGATGGTGTTCTTGGGGTTCTACTCATCCTTCTTCCATATGAAATTCATACCAAAAAGTTCTATTTTGGCCTCATATGACCAAATGACCATCCCCCATGCCTTCTCTGGATCATGCAGATGGTCATTGGCAAACTTAAAATGGGCCTGGACATGTACTGCCGTGAGCAGGGGGACCTGGCATGCCCTGCAGGATTTTAATCCATAACGGCTTAGTATGTTACTAACGGTAAACTTTGAGTCTGTGGTCCCAGCTTTATTTATGTCATTGTATAGGTCATATCATGTAGTTCTGGTCTGATTCCTTAAATTTCTCAGAATGACTTTACCCCACGAGGCAATATCTTGCATGGAGCCCCAGACCGAGGAAGATTGACAGCCATCTTGTGTTTCGTCCATTTTCTAATAATTGCGCCAACAGTTGTTGCCTTCTCACCAAGCTGCTTGCCTATTGTCCTGTAGCCCATCCTAGCCTTGTGCAGGTCTACAATTTTGTCCCTGGTGTGCTTTGACAACTCTTTGATTTTGGTCATGGTGGAGAGGTTGGAATGTGACTGATTGAGTGTGTGGATAGTTGTCTTTTATACAGTAAACCATTTCAAACAGGTGCAATTAATATAAGTAATGAGTGCAGAGTTGTAGGGCTTCTTAAAGAAAAACTAACAGGTCTGTAAGGGACAGAATTATTTCTGGTTGGTAGGTGATCAAATACTTATTTTAGGAAATAAAATGCTAATTAATTATTTAAAAATCATACAATGTGATTTTCTGATTTTACTTTTTTTTTTAGATTCTGTCTCTCACAGTTGAAGTGTACCTACATTAAAAATCAAATACTTATTTTTCCTACTGTAAGTTAATATATAAATTACATGGACCATAATATTTACTGTAGGTCTCTATGATCCTAGTCAAGTCCATGTCTTCTCTTTATTTAGTCTCCAATAAAGAACTACTGTCAGATTCCAGGGTCTGATGATATGCCTGCTTTAAAATCTGTTTAAGGTACCCTCTCTCAGTAAACCTATCCGCCAGAAGATCTGCCTCTTTCTTAAAATCATAAGATCTAGCAAATTCACCTTACTTGCGTGTACTGGCCTTTGGGAATACCTCTTCTTAGTGTGAATAGATGGAAACTGTCCCAACCAGTAAGGTTGTTCCCAGCTGTCGGTTTCCTATAGGCCATTGTTTCTAACCTCCCATTATTGCCCTTCATGATCATCAAATCAAGGAAACATAGCTGGTCAGCATTGATTTCATATGTAAATTTGAGATCAATACAGTTGTCTTTAAGTTGTTCCACAAACGAGACAAATGTTCCCTAGACCTGGTGCAGATGTTAATGATATCATCAATGTATTGCCTCCAAATGAGTCACATGTTTCTATTTACATCACCATCACCATGCTTCTGAACGGTAATGTAAATCATAGGCATGTGACCCCTGCAGGACGTGAACCCCGGATTCAGCCACTACAGTGGTGATGTCTCAGTTTAAAAGTGACAGAATGTCAACAGAAGTCTACTGGTTCATAACCACTATGTTTCATGTCAACAGAAGTCAACTGGTTCATAGCCACTATGTCTCACCTCAACCACCGAGATCATGGCTTACCATACTAGAAGATCTGGAAAGACATGGAACTGGAGCCAGGTACAGGAGGGAGATGAGTATAAGTTTTTTTCTTGTGTTACTTGGGCCCCGGGAGCTGTATGATTTTTCAAAGGAGGTGGACAACCCCTTCAATAGGTCTTCACAAGGGAACATCACATTGGTCATACTCCCAAGATTATGGTATGGGTGGCATAACATAGGTTAACTCCCTTACTCTTCATTTCAGGTACACTAACAGCTTGGTATTACATTCATTAGGTCCTGGAATCAGTGGTACTGCCATTTCTCCAAACTCACCCACATGATATTTTTTAATGAAACAACGCAAGGCTGCATGTTTCTTGTGCTACTGTGAACTGCCTGCATGGCCTAAATGTGCTTTTATGGCCTGCAGTGTCTCCAAACTTGTTTTCTATCGAGCACATCTGGGTTGTCATTGGTTGGCAAGCAGATGATTTTGATGATTTGCATGTCCAAGTGCATTCAGTGTGGCATACCATTTCTCAGACAACCCTTAATAACCTAACTGATAGCATGCCAAAGTGAGTAAGTGCCTGTGTTTCTGCATGTGGCACCCATACTCACTACTGAATAAAACTGTCTAGGTCTGAGGCTGCCTTTGTTGCCAATAGCAACCAATCAGAGCTCCCCTTTTATTTCATATAGTGCTCTGAAAAAATGAAATGATTGGTTGCTACGAGCAACAGAGAAAGTCTTAGAGCAAGACAGTTTTTGTACATGTCCCCTTTTCTTTCCGTTTTGTTAATAATTTGAATATCAAGAGTATAAATACCGCCATGGCACTAATGTCAGTGTTTTCATGGGAATGCAGTTTGCATTTTATTTTAAAACATTAAGAACTAATGACATGTTTTTTTATCAGCAATGGAAATGTACTGCATTGCAACTTTTCTCATATCGGTACGTGTCCCTAAAAACTGAGATTAGTCCATTACAGTACTTATTGTTGTGTTGGCCACAATCCCTAAAGGTACACTTGCATAAAGATTGTTTTTGAACCATTGACAAGCTAAGTACACATAATAAAAATTTAACATGCTAAAGTTAAGTATGGAAATACCATAACTTTCACATGGTTAGTTATCTACATTCATAGTATTTTAGTTGTTACTTTTTTTAGATTTTACAACTTTCTTTTACTTAGTATGCTTTTTTCACTAAACTGTTATTTTTCATGGTAACACTAAATGTTCTACATAATTATACATCTGCTGATTAAAATGATTCTGTACTATAAGTATCCCTACTTGTGGGTAGCTTACTTTCAAATCATGAACAACTAATTATTTAATTTTTTCTTAAATCCCATCTGCTAAACAGTAATCTGCTTTTTTAACTCAGCTGATTATGGACTGAATGCAGATGCAGTAACAGTTAGAGAACACTGGATATCTTCACTATGCTCCTCACATTTCTCTTATGTTTTTTTTCTTGTTCACTATAGGTTTTGGTATTTAAAATCTGTACCATTAGATAAGACTTTTTGTTTTACATTGGGGTACAATTATCCCTGAGTAAGCTGCCAATTGGAGTGATCTACAAAGACATCTTGCTCCCAACTGGTCTAGTCTATCCTTCACTCAACATTTGATTGACTCAGTATAATTTACCCAATCTACAAAAAGAAATCTGTTGTTTAAATCAAGTTTTTTTTCTTTTTTCAATAACCTCAACATTTTCATATATTCCACAGTAGCAGAAATGCTTTTCCAAAAAATTCTTATGTCCTCTTTCACTGTTATTTAGTGCTTATAGAGTGCTGCTGATATTGTGTTGTGTTTGCAATAACCAGATTACTGACGCTGATTAGTATTACTATAATTGCTCAGTGGCTAATCCAGACCAGCTTTTACAGAATGGCTGTAGTGGTTGGTGGGAAACCATTCCCACATTCCAGGCCGGATTTTACAGGCTTATTAAAGCCTGTTCCATCAGGAAACCAGGAGGTTGTGGTTCACTGTCTGAAGTTGGGAGCAATAGTGGAGCTGATGAGACGGCTCTGACTCCCCAAGCTTGAAAAAAAGCAGATCCCTGACCTCAAAATTTCTGTACCAGTAGATGCTGGTGATAATACCGTGTTTTTGATGCTAGACAGTAGGCTCAGGTCACAGTTAAAGAGGATTCACTGTGTTCAGTTAGTGGCTAGATGGCCTAGTATTTATGTTGTGGTGTTTCTGCACATTGACCTGTGCCTGAGGAATAATGCTTGCTGAGGTCAGAGTTAAATACAGACTTGTGTTGGAATGATATTTTTATCGTATGCAGGGCTGCCATCAGTCATCTATTAACTGTTTCAGGGCCCCATACAGCCAAATCAAATGGGGCCCCCCATTACTATTTCCTATTTTTTTAACATATCAGAGGGCCACTTTTTTAATAGGGCCCTTGACAGGAGTACTGCCTGTACTGCCCTATTGGCACCCCTGGTCCTGTGTCATATCCGCTGACCAGAAAGTGGTGATCCCGTGAGCTAAAGTGACCCTCTGGACTGTACAATGTGATGTTGTAGGTGAGTGAGTACTTACAGGGGTCTTACCAGCTACTGAAGCAAAGGTTCACATACTTTTGCCATTCACAGATATGTGATATTCAATCGTTTTCATTAATAAATAAATGATCAAGTCTAATATTTTTGATTTGGTTCTTTTAATATACAATGTTCTTTTAGGTCTTGTGTGAAAAATCTGATTTTGTTTTAGGAAAATGTCTCCTATGACACAGATATAGAGCTTTGTTCTTCGTCCAGCAGACTCTCTAAACATGAATGTGTATCAGTGTTCTCTTGTTATCTCCTAATTTTATCAGCACATCTTATGCAATGTTTCCATTTATCAAATTTCAACCATTCATCCTTCAATAACAAGTTAAAACAAACCTGTTTTTATCATAAGATTAATTAATGTATTACAAAGCTCTGAGATGGAAACACATTTTATATATTTGAGTTGCACCATTCACATAGACTTTGTTCACACTTGCTCTTTTATTCTATTTGCATAGGTTTTATATTTGAAATTGTGTGTATCTATTGGGTAGTAAAGCATGTATTCATAGCTCAAGCTAGCAGCATGGAGGCTCAGTGGTTAGCGCTGCTGTCTTTCATTGGTGGGGTTCTGGGTTCAAAACCCAGCAAGGACACAATCTACAGGTTTGTATGTTCTCCATCTGTTTGGGTTTACTTTTCCCCACACTCCAAATAAATACTGACTGTGTGCCCCAATGTGGATAATGACAATCTCTGTACAGAGCTGTGGAATATAATGGTGCTATATAAAAATGAAATAGACAATTGAGGTGGGTGTATATACTGCATCATTATCTTAAACCAATCCTGTTTTAAAGGAGGGTTCTCACTAGCACTTTTCAGCACTACAGGTTGGCTCAAAGCTAGCTACAAGTCGACTGTCTCAGACAATGAGAAGGGTGACTCTTGCGGTCGTCCTTCCCATTTATTTATATGGGAGTTTCGCTCGGAGAAGCTGCAAGCCCCACTCCCCTTATTCTCTGAGACAGACGGCACGTAGCTAACTATGAGCCAACCTCCAGCCCTACTGTGAACACAACTTCAAAGCTTGTGTTATAGTTGCATAATGCAATAGAGCTGGAATTTTCAAACATTCCTTGCTGGCTTAGTGTCTGCCCAGTGCTTATTCTATTGATCTGCACTCTTGGAAGGATCAGCTTTGCATCGTTCAGCAATCTGATGTAGAAAAAACTAGCCACAGCATACTAGTCACGGTTTGTTTGCAGCCTGTTAATATGGAGACACATAGATCTGCACTAAAACTGTACACGGGAACATAAAAGTTTTTCTTAATAATTTTATTCAATCTGTAATCTCTTTATTTTTTATTTTGAAAACTATTTGCCTTTGGTATCATTATTTTTTTTCCTTTAAATGCACTGGTGCAATGACAAATGGTGAAAACATGGGCATACTATTTAAGTGACCATCCTGGACAACTTATAAACCATAGATAGGGTTACTAGAATAGAATACTTGAACTTGAATGGTTATGGATGAAGTATATTATATGACGGTCAAAGGTAAACATACAGATTTAGCAAAGCTAAAGGTGACAGATAACGCAGCATGATAGCACAGCACATAATGTTATCTCAACTTTTTCAATGCTTTTCAATGTCCTTTGTTTACAGATAAAATTGGATAGCATGAAAGGCTGTATTAAAATTCACTAAGTACTTACTTTACTTTCAATCTAAAAGTAAGAAAATGCTTTTCAAATGGCAGCAGAGTCTGTATCTGCTAAGTGTCTGGGCAGCTCCACACATTGCACATATGCTATGTTTACCCCTGGTTTTAATCCATGAACTTATTTTCATAATGAACAAGGAGATTTGTAACATATCACCAATAACCAGGACTCAGACCCTAAAAGTTCCATCTTCGGGACCAGTGTTGAACTGAAGTTCCTAGGGCCCGTCAGAGGAAATGACTTTGATGGCACACTCTCTACCTAAAGAGGACATGTGCACAACTACTTTTAAAGGGATTTTCTCACCATGCAGTTTTACACAGCCAGCTTCAGACACTTCTTGGTTAGTCTGTGGGTGGGTCCATAGCAGTGATTGGCATATCAGCTCTGCTATTCCTAGCTGATTCTATTAGAGTGACATGACTGCATGAGGTTTTTAAATAGCAGTGTACAAGGCTACAGAGCTTTAAGGCTTAAAACATGCCATTACCTTAGGTAAACTTAGGTAAAGCCAAGTTTTTGTGCCAGAGATAAGACTCAGCACGGAGTTACTCACCATCATTGGACTAAATGATGACACCTTGGCTTAATGAGAGATAAGAAAGAGCAGGGATTTTCTCACAGACTTTTGCAGACATGAGCTGTTTCTGTCTTACAGCTTCAAATCCAGGGATGGATCTCTTCTCCCAGTAGGCGTGTTTTTCTTCACTGAGGACTGGTGACATCATCCTACCCCATCTCTGCTCCCTGATTAGTAGTGTTGAGCGATTACGTTGGCTATCGACATCGTGCGATAGTCGATAGTCGGCCACCATCGATAAGGTTTTTCGATAGTCGATAGTCGATCATCTCCGATGACCATTAAAGTCTATGTGAGAGCAATAACACCTTCATTCTTACACCCAAACAGGGCTGGAGAAGCTGTAATTAACAGCCACAACTGTCAAATGGATACCTGCTACATCTTAGGCAACACACTTAGGTTATAAAAGCCACAGAAAAAAATTCACGCACCGTTCACTATCCCTGTCTTGTATCACAGCATGACCCTTAAACCTGCATCACACACAAATTAAAAAGTGCCAGAAGGCAGTATTATTTGAACCATCATTTTACTTGAACTGGACATTGAATATCCCGGTCCTGGAACACAGCATGACCCTAAAAACCTGCATGACCACAGATTAAAAAGTGCCGAGAAAGTTAGTCTTTGAACCACCATTTTAGTTGAACTGGACATTGACAAACTGTCCTGGACCCCAGGGGTTTTAATTTTTTTTTTACCCCAAAAAATACTTTTCACACTTTTATTAAAAACTTAAAACATTTTAAAAGGGTTTTTAAATTTTCCAACAGTTGATTCGGTTTGTTTTGGGGGGGTCCAAATTTTGGTTATTTTTTTCCCTGATTTTTAATTAAATTATTTTTTATTTAAAAAAATTTATTTTTTATTTTTAAAAATTAAAAAATTTTTTTTAAAAAAACCCCCCTTTTTTTTTAAAAAAACATTTTTAAATGGGAAAAAAAAATTTTTTTTGGTACTTTTTTTTGAAACTTCCCCCCATGGGTTTTTTTAGAACTGTTTTCCCCATTTTTTTTTTTTTTTTAACCTTATTAAAAAATTTTTTTTAGCATATCATTTTTATGCCTTTAAGCAAAGGGGTTCATTCTCCCCAAACGGGGCGGGGGTGAATTAACACCCAAAAACATTGGCCGCCCTTTTTAAAACATTTGTTTAAAAACCACAAAAAAAACAGCCCCGCCCCCCTTCTTTTTCCCCCCCCCTTAACTGTAAACCCGTCCGGGGCTTTTTTCATTTTTTAAACCGGACGCCCGGTCCGGAACACCCCCCCAAAAAACCCAAAAAAAAACAAAAAAGGTATCCCCCTTTTATTAACGGCTTGCCCTTTTTACCGCACCCCGCACCCAAGTTAAAAGGGGACGGAAAAAGGAGTTTCCCACCTTTTTTTTCCCAAAATGCCGGGCGAATGCCTTCCTGGGCCCCCGTGGCCGGGGAGTTTTAAAGCCCAATCGGCGAAAAACCCGCCGGCCCCCGGGGCCCAAAACCGGCCCCCTTTTTTGCCCCGGGGGAGTCAAAAAGTGCGGGGCAACAACGGGCCCCCGGAAAAAAACCGGCCCCCCGAAAAAAGTTCCGGGGGTCTTTAAAAAGGGGTTAAACCCTGCCCGGGACCCCTTTGACCTTTGGCCCCCAAATTTTAAAAAGTCCCAAAAAAGGATTTTAAACCACCATTTTAGTTAAACGGGACATTGACTATACCTGCCGTGCCACGCATACCCGGGGCCGAGTTAAAGTGGGTGCGGTGGAGCCCAGCTGGTCCGTCATCTTTTAACACCAGGTTAAAATGCATGATGACGCGCAACGAAAATGTCTGCTGAAGCAGATGGGGAAAAGCGGAAGTGTGAGAACTCCAGCCTTCCCAACACAGTCAAGACCTGGGTACGCTGCCCCCCCGTAGATGCGGACCAATTAGCTTCATTGGAAAAATATGGTGGTTAACCCCGTTACACCCGGTGCCCTTTTTTTTGGCATTTTTATCTCTTTTTACTCAACTGCTCGAGGAAAGGTCTCTGTACTTTTTTCCGTCCTGCCCAACTCCATTTCCTCGAATAACCTACCTGGTCAAGTTTTTCCTGACCCCCCTTTAAAATTTAAAGGGGAAATTTTTTTTAATAGCTATTTTGTACATCAATTTTTTTAGTATTTAGTTCTAAAAAACATTTTTAAAATGGATGGAATCCCACCATGTCTTTATTTCTTTTTTTTTTTAATTATTTTAAAGGGGTTGTCTCAATGGGGATTGATAGCTATTTAAAGATCTTGCAAAAACAAGTCATTTTGCAAAGGGGCCTTTAACATGTCCTATATTCCTGTTTCGACAGCACCATCACCCTTGAGCCACTTTTTGACAATTGTGAAGAAAAAATGTCTTTTTAGAAACAACTTTTTTTTTTTTAAATAGGCCGTAGTATAGCTGCATTCCATAAAAGCCCCCAAAAATTCAAAACATACCCAGAGCCACTTTGGGGACAATTGTGAAGAAAAAATGTCTTTAAAAAAACAACATTTTTTATAATAGGACCTGTATTAGCTGCATGTCACAGCAAAATGCCCCCAAAAAAATTTAAAGCAAAACCCCTTGACCCATTTTGGAAAATTAAAGAAAATTCTGTTAAAAAACAACATTTTTTAAAATAGACCTGTTAATGCATGTCACAGCAAATGCCCTAAAAAAATTCAAAACAGACCCACCCCCACTTTTGACAATTTGAAGAACAAATGTCTATTAGAAACAACATTTTTTTAAATGGCCCTGTTATTGCTGCTTTTCAAAGAAAGCATGACCCAAAAAATTAAAAAAATGCTTTAAACCCACTGTTAAAAAAGTAGGGAAAAAAACACTTGAAGCCACTTTTCTTTTCCCAAAGGACCAAATTATTGCTGTATCTCACAGCAACTGACCCCAAAAAATTAAAAATTTTAACTCTCAGCCACTGTTAAAAATTGTGAGGCAACATGCCCCCAAAACCCATTGACAAAAGCAAAAAAATTCTAAAGAGAAGGAGTAAAGGGAAAATTTTTGTCATGAAACCTGGTGTCTTTTAACAGTCCCTCACAGCAAAACCAGCAAAATGAACTTTTGGGGAAGAGAAAAAAAATTTCAGTAAGAAATTATCTTTTTAAAAAAAATTTTTTTTCAAGGGGCCCTTTTTCGTTTGGAGAGGAATGTGAAGTAGACCACAACAATCGGGCCTCGAAAATTGGGGCCACAACATCATCAAGATCCATCCTGTTCATTTTGATGAAAGTCAAACATCCACTTTACGTGGAAAGCCTTATGCTTTTGTCTGAAATTTCTCCTCCGCTGTGCTAAGGTCCGCTCAGATATACGCGGCGGGGGAGGAAAACACCTTTTTGGGCGGGCGAGCCACTCGGGCCTTTTCGTCCTTTTTTGGATACCCAGAAGTCTTTTGGGGTCCGAACAATACAAAAAAATCGGTGTTGAAGAATATCGTCCCTGATCTTAACTGGTCTCTGGGTGTTGTTTTGGTGCCCGAAGCTCTTTGGTATGGTAAATAAAAATTGCCAAGGTCCCCCATTGGGTTTCTCCCAAACCTTTCCTGCTGCTGCTGCTGCCGTAGGGCAATGGCACTCTTTTGCTGTCACGTCGCTGCGTTGTTCCCCCGTGACATTTGAAAACTGAAGCAACGCAACAGATGTCTCCAGTTGATCAATCACAAGGTCCCCTTTTTCCCTGCATTTTACTCTTTTTTTTGGGGGTGGGTGGAAGGAAAGGTGAGTTTTTTTTTTGTACCGGGGATCCAGGAGGGGGGCCACCCCTAATTTTTTCTTTTTTATGGCCTTAAACGAGGGTCAGTTGGGGGAAAAGGGGGCATCCAAGCACTCAGTGAGAGATGGAGCCCTTTTATTTCCCAACCTCTGGGGCGAGGGGGCCACAAACATTTTCCCCATCTTTCCCCTCCGCCCAAATTTGCCCAACCCTTTCCACAGGGGCGCCCTAACGTCCGGGGGTCTAGGGAATACCTCCTCCTCCCCTCCCCCCACTCCTCCCTGCCCCCGGCGAGCTTCAACACAGCCCTACTTTCCTGAGATGATGCACCCTGAAGCGAGCGCCCCCTTCATAGCTCGGGGCCCCGAAAACGCCTAAAGAAACGATAAATTTTAAACTGTCAGGGCCTTGGGATTTTTACGGAGAAAAAGGCTCCCTGTCCGCATCTTGTCCGTCCCTCCTCCGTCGCTGGCGGGACCTGTTTTTTCAGAGGTCCAACGATGTTCCAGAACTAAATCACCACAATGCCATGCTGACAAGGGGATTGTCCCACGACATTTTTGGTGGCTTCTTCAAAAAATGGGAAGGGTGGTGCAACTCTTTCACCGCCCCCACTCCGGTGGGGCAAAACCCCGAGGGCCCACCCTGCTTTCAGGGCCCTGTGTCCTTTTTATCTAATGCATTGCGCTGCTGCCACAATCCTGGAGCATGTAGGGTGGGAAATTTCCCGCGTGTTGCCACGTCAAAAATTGGGCGGTTAGGGGGGGGCTGAGCTTACGCTGCACGCAGCCAGGCGGGGGGAAGCAGGGTGCGAACGGGGGGGAATGCGAACTCAGACCCCCGACCTTCTTAGCAGGCATCCCGACCCTTACTCTTTAGAAATTTCTTCCGACCCGGTTTATGACATGTGCCAGGCAAGGGATGTCTCCAGCCTAAAAATCTTTTAAGGGGGCTAGCAGATTTTGCCCGTTATCGCATACCACCTTGCCTGGGACAATTCTTGTCACCCCCCACGCTCGCCTCGTTCGGAGAGCCGTCCCCCCTCCTGACCTGTTGGGGAAAGGGCCCAAGACAGATTAATTTTAAAAAGCTTGGTTTTTTCTGGGACTATGCCACCAGAGGGCCCTTGGGGGGAAAACCCGCACCATCCCTGCGGTTTTGAAGAGCGTGCCCGACTGAAGCCCCCCTCACCCCCCAAGACATCCCCCCAGCTCACCCAGTACGTCACAGGATAAGCGGGGCCTTTGGGCCCTGCTTAATATCCATGTTTCGGTGGGTCAATGGACTTTTCGGCCACAGATCAGCAAGGGGCTTTAAATTTTTGATGCAGTGGGGTTGGGCCCGGGGAGGGGGCGGCTTTTCTGGCAAAGAAAAGCCTGTCACATCTAGTATTGGGGGGAGGCAAGGGCCATGACGTGGCGGAATCCCCTTGCCACCAGACGGAAAGGAACATTTTCCCAAGCCAAAAAACCCGCCCAAACCGACATTCAGGCTTTTCTTTGGGATGGTTTGGTAAAGTGTTTCTTCTGCTCCCAAACCTGGAAGACGAAGGGGGCTGCTAGACTGGCCCTGTGCGGGGTCAGGTCGTCAAAAATGGCGGAAAAGAAGGGTAAGGGTCCTTTGGGGGGGGGGGTACTTGGGGGACGGGGGAGGTGAAGCGGAGGGATCCCCGATCGACCTGAGAGACATGGGGGACTGAGGAACGTTGGGGGGTGGGGAGGAGGAGGAGGCAAACAGAGGGTGTGACAGTGGTTTGGAGGCCGGCGTCGGGGCTGTCCTTTTTTTGGCCAAGTGTTCCCTCCTTTCAACTTATGCATTCGCTGCATTACTGACATTTGGGGTGGTTAACATTTTTAAATTCTTGCCTCTATTATGCGTTTACGGCCAAAGGGGGCATATGACATGCTGGTGAATCAAGCTTCTCAAAGAAGGGCTGGCTTGAGAGGGGCCGGACCTTTTTGACGCCCATAAGCGGGAGCGGGGGTTTTCGCAACCGTGACTGGGGGGAAACATACAGGGACTTCTGCCCGCCCCTCCCTTTTTGTGGGGAGGACCCTATTACACTACCCCACGTCTTTCCTCCTCGTCCATATGAAGCCGTCGCAAGCAAATTTTGCAAAAAGACCCGATGGTCCGCATGTCGTCTTTATCTCATCATCCCATCAAACAGGTGACTTGGGCGTCCTGACATTCGCTCCAGAAGCTGCAGGCTACAAACAAAAGAGCCCCAAGGAGTTGCGACCCCCCCCGGGATTTTGCCGATTCCACTTCCTTCTCCCCTCTGATGGCATCATAACTGGGGGTCAGAGCAACAAAAACATCCCTTTTATCTTTTAACATGCCCTTTTGACCCCAACCGCATTTTTTCTAAAGAGGTCTTCAGACAATGGATTATCCCAGTGGTGGGGACACGAGTTGACATTTTGGGGTCCCTTTATGTTTCGGATGCGATGATCTGATGACACATTTTTTGGCGGGGCTGAGAGAGATAAGCTCGGATGCAGGTTGCATTAAACCCCGAAGGACAGATTGGGGACGCTGTTCGTTACTGAATTCAAGGCTCTGACCCAGCGATGCGGCCTGACGGTCCCCGCAACGACGTCCCTGCAGCTTTGTCGCCAGCACGGAAGGAGCACCTTCCCTCGTCCTCACCCCCTGTGCTACCCCCCCCTTTGCTCCTTACCCCCCGCATTTTTCCTCCATGTTCAGAAATATAAAAATTTGAGAGTATGGAATAGTTTTGGAAAGTCTCTTATTAAAAACGGCAAATCACAGCCATTCTCAAAATCCCTCTAATCAAAAACAAAATCTGGATTCAAATTTAACTGCAAGGTTCTCTATCAACAAAAACTGGACTGGCAAAAGTGCAAAAAACAGGATCTGTTTGTTTTGAAATACCTATTTTTTGCACCTTTCAATTCACCTGTATATTAAAATTTGTTTTCAGATTTTTCGTCAAGCTGCGTCAAAGCAAAGCTGTTGTGCGCCAAAGTCAAAAAAAAACCTACTTTATTTTTTGTATTAAAATATTTTTTGCACCCTTTTTAATTCACCTGTGGTGACTAAAAATTGCTGTTTTAAATTTACTGAAGCTGCGTCGTGACAAAACTGTAGTGCGCCAAAGTCAAAAAAAAAAGTATTAGAATGTATTCGGGGAAAAAAAAAATGTATTTTTTGCACTTTCATTTCACCTGTGGGCTTTTTAAAATTTTTTTTAATTTACGTCAAGCTGCTCAATGAACAAAGCTGTAGTGCCCAAAGCAAAAAAAAACCCTATCTGTTATGTTTTTTGTATAATACACTTATTTTTGCACCCTTTTAATTCACCTGGGGGGACTAAAAATTGTGTTTTAGATTTTTAAATGCAAAATGGAATATGAACAAGGGGGAATGGGTAAAAATTGAAAAAGAAAAACCCATCAAAAAATATACTGATAATAAAAAAAGTTTTGCACCTAACAAGAGACCTGCAGTTACTAGAAATGATTTTTAAACCTAATATAAGTTCAGGTTTCCCAAATCCAGGGGAAAAATTTTAAAAGCAAATGTTAAAAATAAAGATATTCATGCAATGTCTACACTAAGTCTTTGGGGACTTTATCCCGTTTCTTTATAGGTTGCTGGTTCGCCTGCGGTCCCCCCCCCCCCTGTCCCCTGTGATTTACGCGGGAGATGCCCCTTGAAATTTTCTACCTAACTACATAAAATCTTCCCAAATTTTAATCTAAAATTTTAAAGGGTCACAGCTAATATAGAGGGTTTTTCGTGCAGAAATAAATAATTTCGCTGAGCTTTTGCCACAGGCAGAGCCCGTCTAACCCCATAGAGCTGAGAACACTGAGGGTGAACAGGAAAAAGCTGTTCTATGTAAAAAAAGAGTCATGTTTTTTCCAGCCCAAACCAACCCTACACACCATCAGACGTCGCACACACATCTACCCCGCCTTTTTCTGAACTATTTGCTGGCTACCAAAATTTCGGGGCGCCAAAAGGCGCACTTTAAAGTGATGCACGATTTTAGCCTTAATTATGCTGATCAAAAAAAATTTTACACCATAAAAAACCTTTCGATTTCAACTTTGTCGATAAAAAATCGCTCAACACTATGATTAGCATCATATCATTCTGTGTGAGCAGTGGGAAAGGGGGAAGGGTGTCAAAGCTTTCAGACCTCCTGCAATGGGGAAGTTCTCTGCCCGGAGAGGTTCACCTCCCTCCCAAGTTTTTCCAACCTTTTTAAACCCGAATGCCGTATTTCTGTAAAAATTACTTATACAACAGCCTGGAAAATTTAAAATAAAAGTGATAAAAAGCACTCTGCTCCCCCCTTTATCAGCAGGACTTAAAGGGGGAGCAGAGTGTATAAGGCTGTGTTATATGGGTGTTTTATACCTGACAGCTAAAGAGTAATTGCACAGATCCTTCACAAAGAGCTATCACTGGTAGAGGCAGCCTTTATTATACAGACACAGCCAGCACCAAAAACTAGGAAAACCATTTTTCAGTTCCTTTTCACAATCCCCCCTCATAAAAGTAAAATAGTGATGCAGCCGTCAATCACATACGGTGGTGGGGTGTCCTAACCAGGGCTGAACTAAATTTCAGGCAGCCAATCACAGCAACGGGGGCGTGGTCCAACCCAAGGCTCCAGATTTAGTTCTAGAAACACACAGATTAGCTAATAGCTGCTATAGTAAATGATTTAGATAATACAAACCAACTACAAAAGTGTTTATTTTTACTGTTCCCATCATTACAGATATGATCTTTGTAGCAAGAAAACCCTTTAAAGTGCACTAGCAGTAGATAAAATCAACACAGCAATATATTTGTCAATAGTCTTCTTTTACCTTTTCCTACATGTTGAAAGCTATTCATTGTGGTGAGACAACCCCTTCAAGTCCTTTTTGGAATTATTGTAAATGCAGGGTTTAATGGGAAGATTGGTGATTCATTTTAAAGTTAACTCTAGATAAGGCTTCTTGTAGAGCTCTTGGGTTCTGATATGTTAGGGGTGCATTATTGTGTCAGAACTTTAGCCCACAGGAGGATCTTCTGGTACTCGGGTGAATTAATTGGACCCTGCTGGTGACCATTCGTTTTGGATGTGAAATTTCCTCAATTCCTTCTATGCAAGTGCTTAGAAGGGAACATTTAGGTTAGACTTTTCATGCTATGGCAAACATCATGTGGCTTTCATAATTCTTGGTGTTTTATGTATTTAGCTTGTTCAGACATAAGACTGAAAACTGTTTACATCAAAATGTAACCATAAAGCTTACCCACAGGGCAGGAATAATAACCAGTTAAAGTAAATGATTGTAAATGACCATTTTCAGAGTAATGATTAAAATTAATGTTTGACTTTTTTTTAGAGATTGTTAGAAAGTCAGCATGTTAATACATGGGAAACAGTAGAATACAAAGAGTAGGTTTAATCCTAGCAAGTGTGTAGGAAGGTTCTTAATTGTATCTAAGATTGTAAAATATTGTAACAATGCAGTT
The DNA here is from genome assembly GCA_025379985.1 of Phyllomedusa bahiana. Classification (NCBI taxonomy): domain Eukaryota; kingdom Metazoa; phylum Chordata; class Amphibia; order Anura; family Hylidae; genus Phyllomedusa; species Phyllomedusa bahiana. Next base: position 18,690 of record JAODAL010036347.1, read on the forward strand.
CACATGGGGTGTAGAAAATGTTTCCTTTTAAATTCTCAAGGATATATAGATAAATAAATATAATAAAATGTGATTATATAGTGTTTTACTGTATGTTATTTTACATCAAAAGCATATGTATAGAGATACTGCACAAAATGACTATAGACCAAAGAGGAACATCAGGACACTTAGGTTTAACCCCTCAAAAGCATGTTCGGTCTTTACTGGCCATCACTCGAATATGAAACAAGTTGACTGCAATCATCATTACGGAGCAATTACTGCATTGTTTTTTTTTACTTCACCATTGCATTAAAAAGGCTGATACATAAAAAAAAGGTTTTCCCCTTAGGGGTGCAGCGGCAATCAGAATTCTATCATGTTTATATATTTTATGGCTGTGTAAAAGAGGTGTTCCTACAAGAAAGGGTATGCACGGGGGCGCCGCGAGCAGCCCCTCTTGGGAATTAGGAGGATACTTGTACCCCCCTTTTACCTCTAGGGACTCCCGATTGCTGGCCACACAACAATTTTTCAAACTCCAATAAAAAAAGGGAGGACAGCCGCCCCCCACTCATCAGGGCGCACACAGTGCTGAGACTGACCCGTGCGGGGACAGTTAGCGGGGAAATTCCCTTTTTAAAGAAGACCAACCCAAAAAAATATTATATGTTTTATATTTTTATAATATATAAATATATATTATAAAAAATATATATTATAATAAATATACATACAATAATTAATAAATAATAACACTCACCGGCCCACTTTATTGGGACACCTGTCCAACTCTCGTTAAACACAAAATTTCTAATCGCCAATAAATGGCGGAAACTCAGTGCAATTGGGCATGTAGACATGGTCAAGAAAAACCCTGCTTAAACCCCGACATCATATGGGAAAAAGGTGATTGAGTCCCTTTTGAACGTGGCAGGTTTTGGGTGCCAAAAGGGGCTGGTCTGAGTATTTCAAAACGCTGATCCCCGGGTTTTTCACGCCAACCACTCTGGGGTTTTTACGAGAAGGTCCGAAAAAGAAAAAAATCCAGTGGCGCATCCTGTGGGCAGAAATGCCTTTTGATGCCAGAGGGCAAAGGGGGAATGGCAACTGGTTCGAGCGAAGAAAGGCAACATAATCAAAAGCCACCCTTACAACCCAAGGGAGGCAAAGAGCATCTCTGAACGCACAGTACGCGAACTTGAGGCAGATGGGGTACCACAGAAGACCACACCGGGTGCCACTCCTTTTAGCTAAGAAACAGGGAAACTGAGGGTCCAATTTGCCCCCAAACTCATCGAAATTGGACATAGAAGATTTGGAAAAAAATTTCCGGGCAAAGTCTCGATTTCTGCTGCACATTGGGTGGTAGGGGCAAATTTTGGGGTCAACAAAATGAAACTTGATCCCCCCTCCTTGTACAAGGGTTTAGCTGGGGGGGGTGTCATGGGTGGGGGAAAATTTTCTTGGCACTCTTTTGGGGCCCTTGGTACCAATTTGAGATCGCTCAAAACCTTGGAAACTATGCCACGAAGAAATTGGGGAGTTCTGAAGGCAAAACGGGGGCCCAACCCCTTACTAGCATGGTGTACCTAATAAAATGGGCCGGGGAGTGTATACGCAAAATACACAAACATATAAATATGTATATTTTTATAAATAAATATATAAATATATTAAATTAATGAAATGAACTAAAAAGATCTTTGGGCCTATGTTGTTAAATTTTTTCAGACTTTTAAATAGTCTTTTTTTTCCCCAAAAAATTTTTGGGGAAAAGAGAGGTGCATCTTAAGTCCAAGTACTGTTCAGGGGCCCCCGGGTGTTGGGGAGGAAAACCCCCCCTGCAAATAATTTCAGGGGGGAGGATCAGTTTCCCGGCAGCAAAAGCCCAGCAGGGTTCTAACTGCCAGTATACACCTATTACACCCTGCATAGACAGGTTCAAAGTTAAAATGGAAATCCTATTTACAGCAGTAAAAAAAAACTGCTGACAAAAGGGTAAGGATTGTGCCCCCAGGACAAGTACCCTAGGGGGACTAAATAAAAAAAAGTAAAATAAATATTAAAGGGGACATATCTGAAAACTATCTTGGTTTTTTAATTTTCTTTTGCCCTTAAAACCAATCAGCATTCCGTCACGGGGCACTTTCCGCCGGAGCACAAGGCGCGGGAGGGGTTTTTTCCCTGGCCGGGGGACACACCCGGGAGCGGGCTGATGAACCAGGATGACAGCTCAGCTCCTAATGGGGCAAAGGTGTCCGTACTGGCACATTAGGAAGGCCCGGAGGGCTCACCAATCGTGCTGCTTGGGTGGGGCTCTGGCTCCTCATATAAACTCCACTCATTTCTGTCATCCTTGCCTAGAAAGGTTCGCCCCTGTTGCTTCCCCTGTATTTCTCATTTATTGGTTACTCCTGATTTCCTGACTCCGGCTTGCTCCTCGACTACGTTTCCATCCTACGATTTTGTACTGCGTGACCTTCTGTGTTTTTGACCCTTGGCTTGTTTACCGTTGCTTTGGCGTACCCGTACCTGTATCGACCCGGACCGTCTGACTCTGCGTATCCCTGACGGCCCTGCATGTAGTAGTGTAGGACTGTCCGTCCAGTTTGGGTGTCTGCCCATCTGAGCAGCACGCCAAGTAGGCAGAGGAAATTGGTCCTGGTGCAGTCAGGCCCACTGCACCCTCCTCTGACATGACAATCCCCTTTCTTTTCATATAGAGCTCTGAAAAATTAAAGGGGCACGCTGTTTGGTTGCTATGGCCAACAAGAAAAGTCTTAGACCAAGACAGTTTTCAGACATGTCCCCCTAAAAGTTTAAATCCCCCCGTTTGCTGTTTTGCAAGTAAAAAAGTTACACATAATTGGTATCGCCCCATTCATAAAAGTCCAATCTATTAAAATATAACATAATTTATTTTTATAAAGTCTTTTTTAAAAGCAGTAAAAAATGACAATAACTATGTGTTTGATATTGCTAGAATTGTACTGACCCACCAAATAAAGTTAACATGCCATTTATACCACACAGTGAGATAATAAAACCCTTACAATAAAATAGTTCAATTATGTGTGAGTTTTGTTCCCATTACAGCTCACAAATAATTTTTTTGGGCTTCTCCATATGGCACATTAAATGGTACCACAAAAAATAAGCCCTGTACTGAAAAAAACAGTAATCAGCTATCTCAGTTGTACTGTATGTGCATCCTTGCTATGTTCATAAAATGGAGTTGTACGGCAGAGCAGAGAACTTTTCACCCTTGCCATGTGTCGCTGTGCAGGCAATATGATAAAGTGACATCATCACGTCGCCTGTGCTGCTTCCTGTCCTAGATCTGAAGCCTAAAGCACCAGGCTTGGGACCTAGAGCAGGTGGACCTGGAGCAGGGAGAGGTGAGAATTATTTTTTCTTACTTATTCGGGTCTCCCTATACACTTACCTACCTACCGGGGACAACCTTATGCTACCTAGCTGCTCATTGGAGGGCTCTATATACCTTCCTTTTGGGGGGGGGCTATATACATACCTACTGGGGGCCCTGTATACCTACATATCTAATGGGGCTCCTTTATATATGCATAGAGCACCTGTGTACAACTGGTATCCACCACTATATGGTCACTGTATAGGGGTAATATTGGTCTTATTGTAATGGCTTATATTCACTAACAGTATAGTGGTATTATTCTGTTATTTTATGATGGTGATATATGGTGATGATGTAGCGTTATTATTTGGTTCTTGTATATTGTTGTTATTGTTAATATTGGTCTTGGTATACTGATTTGATGAGTAACAGTATGGTGGTATTAGTCACTATATAGTAGTGATATGTGGTAGTTAGAGATGGGCGAATTTCTAAAAAATTAGATTCGGTCACTTCGACTAATTTTCCGACAAAAAAAAAAAAAAAAAAAAATTCGTTTCGTTCTCCCGAATTACATCGGCACTAATCGCTTAAAAAAAGCAGCTATTTTCCAGGCTGCACAGAGCCTGCAGGGATGCTGCTACGTTGTCCATGCTTAAATATCAGAGGAGCTTGGGTTGTTTGTCGTTCATACAATTGTGTTTAGTATGACACGCAGATTACTGCCTGCCCTTTAGAATTGCTATCACTATAAAATTCCCTGGCACTTAAAGGCAAAACTGACCAAAAAACTGAAGGTGAAATGTAGCCTGATAAAGTATGCCCACGAAAGCTGGAAAAAAGCAAGCTGAAGCTCAGTGGCAACATTAGTGACAGAGGTGTGAGGTGACGGCGGCAGCCACAGCAGCATGGAGGTCAGGGCATGGCAAATGATCATTCTTAGTGGCAAAACAGAGGAAGCCACAGAATGGCAAATGAACTGAGAGCGGAGGTCCCGGCGGCAGCCGCAATTCAGCAGGCACCATGAACATTCTGAGGTGGCAAAACAGTATAAGGGCACAGATGGCACAATCACACAGTGTGGAATCACAACAGCAGCAGCATGAGGTCAGGCAGTTGGCACAATGACATTCTGGAGTGCAAAACAGAGAAGCCACAGAAAGTGGCACAATTAACTGGAGAGGAGGAGGTCACGCGGCAGCAGCATGAGGCAAGGCAGTGGCACAAGACACAGTGTGGAGACATGCACAGCCCACAGCAGCACATGAGGTTCAGACAGTGGCACATGGACACAGTGTGGGAATGTCACGGCAACAGCAAACACAGCAGCACATGAGGTCATAGATTGGCACAAATGACAGAGAGTGTGAGGGGTGCAATAACAGTCCCGGTGAAAGATTGTGGAAGGCAGATGGAGAAACTGGCAGCAGATGTGGTGGCTCAGTGGGTGCGCATCAAATAGTGGCTGAGGCAGGTAAGATTGAACCCAACTGAACCCTAAGGCATTGGTGTGTGGAAAATCCTGCGATCCACCCTGATTCATCTTTGACAAAGGTCAGTCGTTCCACAATTCCCGTGGAAAGCGGTTCTACCTTGGGGTAACGATATCCCCGCCCCGCCGCAACTGAGACCATCCCCCTCTGATGCCACACTACTGGCAGGCAGACAGCTTCTCCACTGCAACTCGCAAAGTTGCGCCACACATCCAGTTCGGCTGCCCAGTAGCCAGCGATCTTCTAACTGAGGTGCAGAGTGGCAGTCCAACGTAGTCCACAACCTGTTGGTTCAGGTACTGCCTCCAGGTCCCTGCTCTGCTGGCGACTGCCCTCCTCCTAGGCGGTAAGGAAGCTGCTCATCAGTGACTCCAGACTTAGTTACTACTGATGGAACTTACTCTGCTCCTACCCCCCCACCTTCCTCCAGCAGTTTTCACACCGCGGCAGTATACGTAGCGCTGAGGAACCCCCCGTCAGACCTTCAGAGGAGGACATGCTGCACATAGCAGCGGCCAACTATTACGGAGGATTTCCCTATAGTAATTTTGAGTTTGTCTTCCCTCCTCAATAGCTGGGAAAAAGGCTCCCATTTTGGACCGTAGCGAGGGTCCATAGGGTGGAGAGCCAGAAGTCATCCCCTGCCGGATGCTGACTATTCGGCTGTCACTAGGCGGGCAAATAAGCATGCTGCGGGCCATCTGCACAAGTGACTCCGAGGGGCTCCCTGCCTCCATTTCCACTGTATACTGCCACGGTGCTTGGATAGTCCATCTGCCTCGTCTTCCTCTCCATCCACTCCTCCAGCTGCTCTGCTCCACCTCCTCATGTCACCTGGGTAGAAAATCCACTGCATCTTTCACAGACAATGACTTCTGCTTCCAATTTCCACCTCCTCCTCCCTCCATTCAGTCCCCACTCTGACTCATGTGGAACGAGATGTAATTCCCCCCCCGCCACGTCTCCAGTCCCCTGCCCAACAGATTTTCAGCATCTGTTCCATACATGAAGCAGTGGAATGGTTTTGTTATTCATCCATCCCGAATTCTCTGGCACTGACCAAATAACGTCGCCTCCTTGAATGGCCCAACAAACGCAGGTGTCACGCATGACTTCCATAGGCTGACATCAAAGTTTACACGAGGAGAGTATTTCTGTCTGCCTGGATCATCAAAAAATCGTTAATGGCCTTTCTCTGTTCATCAGTCGTCCAACATGTGCATGTGCAGTAATTCCCGCGTGGAAACACATCGCATATCAGAGTGTGATGGGGAGCTGTCTGCCGCTGCAACTCGAGGAGGGTGTTACCTGGCATGCACAGTTTCCTGGCCATTTTCAGAATTTTCTGAATGATCGGTGGAAGACTTCATGAACCTTTCACAAACAGATTGAACACATTCGCCAATGCAGGGCGCATGGACCATCCCTCTCGTGCAGCGCGACACCAGTTCCTCCATGTCCGACACCATGGTTCCGATTTGCAGTTGCGCGTAGGAAAGCCACACATCGATTTTCTTGCTGCATGGAGGCGGAGCAGTTCCACCCCTGGTGACTTCGTCGCACGAGCAGCCAGGTGTAGAACTGCGTGACAACGCTGTGCCCAACACAATTGGTAATGATGGAGCAGTACTTGTGGAGGCTGAGAATGGGGTGTGGTGGGTAGGAGGAGGCGGAACATTGGCGAAGGTTGCAGCAGTTTGTGACAACGTGGAGGAGAAAGCGGCGTCTCCCTGTCAAGTTGTTGGTTGAGCCTGGGCTGGAAGCACATTCAACCCATTGGGCCGTAAAGGACATGTACTGGCCTCTGACCATAGATGCAGCTCCAGACGTACGCCGCTGCGGTGCACCTTGGAACAAACCGATAAGCACAAGGACTGACCCCCCTTCTGGTTCGACATATTTATGAAGTGCTGTACTGCCTTTTGGAAAGAAAATTAACGGCTTGGAACCTCTCCATCTTCGGCTCGCACAAGCCATTAGTTCTCTGAATGGTGCAGAGTCCACCATTTAGGAAAAGGGAGGGACCTGCAAAAAAAAAAACCAACACTTGACAGGAAGCAACGGTCACTTGCTGCACCTAGGATGGTTGGACACATACTGTTTTGTCTCTTTGCAATCGCCTCGCTGAACGACCGCTGGCACCATGAGTAGCGAGGATCAGGAGTTATCTGGAACGGGAGATGATGTGAAAAACAAAGAGAAACAGCTCCCTTCTGCAGATGTGTGGAGCCTTGACTGGCTGCAAATGGCATGCGTCCACTGGGCGCTGCTGTGGCTGCTGTTGCTGCGGCGGAAGAAGGACCACCACATCTTAGCCACGTTTCTCCAGGCCACCGGATGGTGACGCTGCATGTGTTGACGCAGGGCCGTTGGTTCCAACGATAGCTCCCTGGCCACTTGCTTCAAAACCATTTTTCTGCCCACAGATTTCTACATATACCCCATATTCTGCTCCTCGTTGGTCTTAGCAAAGAAATTGCCACACCGCCGAGTATCGGATTTTACCGGCCAACGCTCCGCACTGAGTTGACTACTACTTGCCGCCGCTGCCCAACTCGCAGAGTCCCCTGTGCCGCTACTTTCTTGGACCTGCGAAGCGGGTTTTTTAACCCCAATGGCCGCTTGGCTCCCGACTCACACTGCTGCTATCCTGCTGACTCACGGCCACATGACCCACTTCTGGCTAGCGCTGCGCAGGCCAGACGCGCAAGCTGAGCCCTCTTCTCCTGACGATGATGAAGCCCTGCCTCCACCCGCCTTCCCAAGTAGCGGTCGGCTACATCATCATCTATTTGTGTTTCACGTCCACTTGCTGTCCTCATCACTCTTGGTATTGCCGAGGCTGACCTCTCACAACATGACCTCCCCATGCCCCTCTCCACATCTTTACATTCCGCCTACTGCAAGAAGCAGGCGAAATTGGCCCACTTCTTCGCTGCCAAGAAGCTGCTGACTGCCCTCCTTCAAATTGTTCATTCCCTCGCTATATAGTGCGGCTGAGGCCCAGACCACATAGTATATCTCGGCTGATGGAAACCGGATGGGACATAGGCGGCCTAGTACAGGTGAGGGCCGCTGACCCGCTCCCGTGCATGCCAACTACTGTGTTCTGAGGTTTCCCAACCGACCCTTGGCTGGTTGTCAGATGTCCATCGATGGGAGGAAGAGGATGTCCTAGTCAACCAATAAAGAACCTTGGGTTGCTGAACAACACACTGCCGCTAGATGACAGCGGCAGTTTGTGGCCTCACCGAGTGACCCCCTGCTGCGACGTCCCCTTGCCTGTGCTGCGACCTGGCCCTTGTTTACAGAAATTTTGGGTGCCACTGCCACTCCGCAGGTGCAAGCCTGCCACCTCTCTGTCTGACATACTGTTGTTCAAAAATGTACAGACACAGGTTTGATGATGATAACTGTAATATGGATAAATATACAACACTGTTATTTTGACTTCCAAATTAACACAGTAACAATCTTGGTAACCCTTGGAATATAAATTGCGCATCCACAAAATGGTCAGGAAAAATTTTACTTGTATGTGTCGTTTAAAAAACACTGTGTGTTTTAACTAAATGTAAAACACAAACCAGGTTAATTAACCTTCGGATCATGAATTAAGGCTACCGGAAAAATGTAATATATTTTTGGCGTTGAAAAAGAACGGTTTATTTTTTTTTGTCCAGCACCACCAGCAAAACAACGCTTAATAACCCCTGGATGTTAATTGCGGCCAAAGAAATGAGCCGCACAAAATAGTAGCCTTTGTAGCCGTGTAACAATTGCGACGTGTTTTCTACGCCACACAACAAGAGATACAGTTGTAATTAACCTTTGCTTGTGAATTAGGCTACAGGAAAAAATTTATATAGTTTTTGGCGTAAAAAGACGTTTCTTGGGGTCAGCACACCAGCAAAACAACGCTTAATTAACCCCTGGATGTAAATTTGTCCATAGAATTGCGGCGCACAAAATAGTAGCTTTTGAAGCGTGTTCAGATTGAGTGTTATCTACGCCACACAACAAAGATACAGTTGTAAATAACCTTGCTTGTGAAATTTAGCCTACAGTAAAAATTTTATATTATTTTGCGTGAAAAAGACTGTTTAATTTTTGTCAGCAACAACCACAAAACAACGCTTAATTAACCCCTGGATGTAAATTGGCCCAAATAATAGCCGCACAAAAATAGTAGCTTTGTAGCGTGTTACATTGCGTGTAATTTCTACCAACCCGACAACAAGAGATACAGTTGTAATTACCTTTGCTTGTGAATTATGCTACAGGAAAAATTATATATTTTGGCGTTGAAAAAAGAAGACGTTTTCTTGGGGTCAGCTACACCAGCAAAACAACCTTAATTAACCCTGATGTAAATTGCGCAATAGAATAGACAGCCAAAAAATGAAGTGGTATTTTTATTGGTAAAAACGCTGTTTTCTTCTTTAAATGAATACAACAGGAACTCTCGGCTAGGATCCCACTGGCTATTATTGTAGATGCATCTGCAGGGACGCACCAATGATTTCAGATCCACAATTACCCCAAAAAATTTGAAGATATAACATTAAGAAAACAGTCTCTGAGCAAGCTGAGACACCCACTCCCACCAGAAAATCGCATATCCAAAAAATCCATTCTTCAGTAAGAGTCCTATCAGCCACGGCAGCACCTCCCTGAAGAGCACGTGAGAGGAGTGTGATCTCTCTGCGTCATCGCCTCGGACTTATATAGTGCGGTACGTTCACAGAATCCCCGCCGGTCCCCCTCCTGATTGGCTTTCATCTCTGCAAATCATGGTCACATGCAGCTATGCCCTTCTTCCCCCCAGAGTGCTATACCCCCATGGTAGCGCCATGTTCCTCGCAAGCCATTTTTATCAATCAAAAGCACACTTCGGTTCACGTCCGAAGTACCCCAAATTTTCGACTTCGTTCACGAACCGAAGTTTTCCTGAAATTCTAAACAAATTCCACATCGATTAGAATCAATTCGCCCATCTCAATCCACAACAGTCAAATGGAACGTCTCATCATAGGCAACGACACAATAGGTTATACAAGCCACAGATAAAAAGTCACACACCATTCACCTATCCCTGTCTTGTACCACCGCAATGACCCATAAAACCTGCATCACCCACAATTTAAAAAAGTGCCAGAAGGCAGTAATGAATTTGAACCTCATTTTACTTGAACTGACATTGAATATCCCAGTTCTTGAACGCAGCATGAGCCCCAAACCTGCAAACCCCAGATTAAAAAGTTCCGGAAAAAGGATCTTTCAACCACCATTTAGTTTGAAACTGGACATTGGACTAGACCTGTCGTGGATCTCGCAGTATGACCATTAACCTGTCTGAACCCCCAGATTAAAAATTTGCATGGAAAGGATGTCTTTTCAACCACCATTTTAGTTGAACTGGACATTGCTATATCTGTCCTTGTACCTGCAGAATTACCATTAAACCTGTCTGAACCCACAGATTAAAAAGTGCCGAAATAGGAGTCTTTGAACCACCATTTTAGTTGAACTGGAATTGACTATACCTTCCTGGCCACAGCATGAGCCCCAAACCTGCATAAACCCCAGATTAAAAAGTTCCGGGAAAAAAGGAGTCTTTTCAACGCACCATTTTAAGGTTGAACTGGACATTGACTAAATACTGTCGTGGACCGCAGTATGACCAAAAACCTTCTGACCCCCAAATTAAAAAGTGCCGCCAAGGGAAAAGGAGCTCTTTGAACCACCATTTAATTTGAACTGGACATTGACAATACCTGTCCTGGGCCAACCACAGCAATAGCCCAAACCTGCATGACCCCCAGATTAAAAAGTTCCGTAAAAGGAGTCTGTTAACACACCATTTTAGTTTTCAAACTGGTACATAGACTAATCCCCTGTTTCTGGGCCACAGCATGAGCCTCAAACCTTCAAGACGTACCGATTCAAAAATGCCGGAAAAAGGAGTCTTTGAACCACCATTTTAGTTTCACACTGACCATAGACTATCCCTGTCCCTGGCCACACATGTCCCCAAACTTGCATGACCCACAGATTAAAAAGTGCCGAAAAAGAGTCTTTGAAACCACCATTTTAGTTGAACTTGACATTGACTAAACTGTTCTTGTACACAGTATGACCATTAATTCTGTCTGACCCAAATTAAAAATTGGCGGGAAAAGGAGTCTTTCAACCACACCATTTTATAGTTGAACTGGACATTGACTAAATCTGTCCTGTAACCGCAGATGACCATTAAACCTGTCCTGACCCGCAGATTAAAAAAGTGCCGGAAATAGATTCTTTGAGCCACCATTTTAGTTTCACTGGACATTGACTAATACCTGTCCCTGGGCCACAGCATGAGCCCCAACCTCATGACCCACCCACATTTAAAAAGTGCCGAAAAAGGAGTCTTTCACCACATTTTTAGTTCAACGGACATTGAATATCCCTGTACCTGGGCCCAGCATGAAGCCCCAAACCTCATGACCCCAGATTATAAAGTGCCGGAAAAAGGGTCTTTCACCCACCCCTTTTAGTTTTAACGGACACGAATTACTGTCCTGGGGCCCCACAAAGAGCCCCAAAACCTGCATGACCCCCACATTTAAAAAATGCCGGAAAAAAAAGGGGTCTTTCAACCACCATTTTAGTTGAAGGACATTGACTATACCTTGTGGACCGCGTATGGGCCATTAAACCCGTCTGACCCCCCCAAATTTAAAAAAATTCCGGGAAAAAAAGTCTTTTAACCACCATTTTAGTTGAAATGGACATTGACTATATCCTGCCAGTTGACCATTAAACCTGTCTGACCCCCAAATTAAAAATTTTCCCGGAAAAGGATTTCTTTCAACCACCATTTAGTTGAACTGGACATTGACTATATCTGTCCTTTTACCGTAGAATGACCAATTAACACTGTCTGACCCCAACAGATTAAAAGTCCCCGGAAAAAGGAGTCTTTCAACACCACCATTTTAGTTTCACTGGCCTTACTGTCCCTGTCCTGGGTAGCGCTTGCCCCCCCGTATGATGCGGACCAATGGAGCTTCATTTGGGAAAATACTAGTGGTTAACGCTCCTGTTCCACCCAGGTGCCCTTTTTCTTGGCATTCTTTTTCTCATTTTACTAAACGGGGCTGGAGGAAATTGTCTCTTTTACTTTGTTCTCTGTCCGTGCTCCATACTCCATGCCCTTTCTTGAATAACCTACATCTGGTAAGTTTTCCTGTACCTCCCTTGTACAATTTCAGAGGAATTTTTTTAACCAGCTATTTTGTACATGCAAGTTTTTAGTAGTTTAATTTAGAAAACACATTTTTAAAATAGGATGGAATCCCACCATGTCTTTGTTTCTCTTTTTTCATTGTATTAATGGGTTGTCTCAATACAGGGATTGATAGCTATGTTAAAGATCTTGCAAAAACAAGTCATTTTTCAATAGGGTGTCCTTTAACAGTGTCCAAACCCTTTTTCCCTGTTTCTGACAGCACCATCACCCTTGAGCCACTCTTGACAATTTGAAGAAAAAATGTCTGTTGAAAAAACATTTTTTTTTTAATAGGGCCGGGGGTAAGGTGCCCGTATCGAAACGCTCGGGCTCTGCCCAAAGGGGGACATGCACGCTTTTTAGTAGGTTAGTGGGCTTTGTACGTATGATCTTGAGACAAAATTCTTTTTTTTTATATATTTACTATATTAAAGAATACATACTCATTTTAAACCCATACTGGCTTGCCACCAATTTGAAACGGGACGCTGTATATTAGTTGTATCGTTTCTGGCTGTTGCCAGATGAGCTTTGTTTACGTGCCTCCGTTCTGACTGCTTGAAGGTGGGAAAAGAGCTGGTTGTTTTTGCATGCATATTAGGACCTGTAGTATAGCTGCATGTCACAGCAAAATGCCCCAAAAATTCAAAGCATGACCCTTGAGCCAACTTTGACAATTTAGAAGAACAATGTCTTTTTTAGAAAACAACATTTTTTTTAATAGGACCTGTAGTTTTTGCTGATTTCAAAGCGCATGACCCAAAAAAATTATAAAAATGACTTCTCAGCCACTGTTAAAAATGTGAGGGAGAAAAAGCCACTTAGAGCCACATTTCTTTTCCAAAGGACCCTGATTATAGCTGTATCTCACAGCAACAGGACCCCAAAAAATTATAAATAGGACTTCTCAGCCACGATTAGAAATTGGGGAGGGAGAAATGCCACTTAGAAGCCCATTTCTGTTCAAAGGACCATAATTTAGCTGTATCTACAGCAACTACCTCAAAACCATTGAAATGCAAAAATTTTCAAAAGAAAAAGTGAGAAAAGGAATACGGTGTTTTTCATGAAAAACCCTTTCTGTCTTTTACAGTCTCCTCGCAGCAAAAACCCGCAAAATGAACTGTTGGGAAAAGAGAATAAAAATTGCAGTAAAAATAAAATTTTTAAAAATAAGTTTTTCAAGAGGACCTTTTTCGTTGAAGAGGAATTGTAAGTCCCCGGAACTAATCAGTGACCCGGAAATTGGGGCCAAAACATCATCAGGATCCAGCCTGTTCATCTTGATGAAAGTCAAACGATCCACATTATTGTGGAAAGCCGGATGCGTTTGTCGTAAGACTCCCCCGTGGGAATTTTCCGTTCAAAAATTTGACGCTGCTGCGGGGCAGGACAACACCTCTATGGCGGGGCGAGTGAGCTCGGGCCCATTCGCCCTTTTTGGATACCCAGAAGTCTTTTGGGCCCGGGAAACATCCAAAAAATCGGTTGAGACGCAGATTCGTGCCCCATGATTTTAAAAACTGGTTCTGTGTTTTGGATGTGTGCCCTGCATTGATGAATGGTGGGGGGTAAATAAAGATTGCCAGAGGTACCCATTAGGTTCTGCCACCTTGCCTGTGCTGCTGCTGCCGAAAGGGGCTACTTGGCACTTACTGCGTCACGTCGCTGGCGTTGTTCCACCGTGACATTTGAAGAACGGAATCTACGCAACAGATGTCCCCAGTTGTTCAATCAGAAGGCTCCTTTCTGCATTTACTCTCTTTTTTGGTGGGTGGAAGGAAGTGCTGATTTTTTGTTTTGTACGGGGATCCAGGGGGGGTGGCCACCAGTAATGTTGTTATTTTGAGGGCCCTTAATGCGAGGATCATTTGGGGGAAAAGGGAGCATCCAAGCCCTTGAGAGATGGGCCCGTTTTCCCCAAGCCTCTGGTCGGGGGGCACTAGAAAACTGATCTTCCTTCTTTCCCTCCCCCGCCTCAAATTCGCGCCAACCTCTTTCCAAGGCGGGGACGTCGTTAACGGGGTGTTGGGGAAAAACCTCCTCCTCCTCCTCCCCCCGCTTCCTCCGGCAAGCTTAACACAGCCTGACTTGCCTGAGTGATGCACCCTGAGAGCTGATTTGCTGCCTTGCACTGCCCTTTGGCCCCACCCACTGCCAAATGAAGCCCAAAAATTGGAAACTGTGGGCCCTTGGGGATTCGACGGAGAGAAGGCCCGGTCCGCATCTGTGTCCGTTCTCCCCCCGGTGGGGGACCTTTTGTTTCAAATGCCCAACGTCGTTCCAGAACTAAGATCCCCACAATGCTATGCTGAAAGGGCATCGTCCGACTGACCTTTTTGGTGGCTTCTTAAAAAACTGGCAAGGATGGTGAGACTCTTTCACCTGCCTCCCTTCGGGGTCAACACCCCGAGGTCCGCACCGCTGTTGTCAGGCCATGGTCACTTCGACTGCGTAAGGGCATTGCGTTTTTTTCCCCACAATCGCTGGGCTGTGGAAGGGGAATTCCAGGTGTTGCCCTCAACAAGAGAGGGGTTGAGGGGAGGCCGAGCTGACGCTGCAAGCAGCCAGGCGGGAGAAGCAGGGTGCGAACGGCGGAAGTGCAACTTAGACTTTGAGCCTTCCTCAGCGGGTCGCCCCGGGTAGCTCTTTAGAAATTTTGGGACGAAAAGGTTCTTGACATGTGCCAGGAAAGGGGATGTGTAGCCTCCCGATTTAGGGGGGCCAGCAGATTTCGCCTTTATCGCCACCATTGCCTGGAAAAAGGTTTTTGGGGCACCCACCGCGCTCGGTTCGTTACGGAGACCCTCCACAGCCCTGACCGTTTTGGGACGGTCTCCAAGACGTTTAAATTTTCAACCGGCCTGGTTTCTCGGGGCCCCTTGATGAAAAGAGGCCTTGGGGAAAGAGCCTGCGGTTTTTTGAAGAGCGGGCCCCGAGCCTGAAGCCACGTATGCCAGAGACTCCACCCGCTCCCCCAGGAGTGTCACAGAGATATAGCGGCCTTTGGGCCTGTTACTGCCTGTGGGTGGTGAGATGGATTTTTTCCGGCAAAAGATGCAGAAATGCGCTTGAAATTTTAGATACACGGGTTGGCCGGGCGGGGGGGCTTTTTGGCAAAGAAATGCTGCTAGGCATCTGGGTTTTGGGGGGGGGGCAAGGGCCATGACGGGGGAACCCTCTGTGTCCACCAGGAAAGGGGAACATTTTCCCAAGGAAAAGCCTGGCAATGCCGACATCAAGTTTTGGCTTTTGGGTGGGTTTGGGGTTTAAAAGGGTTTTTTCTGCTCCCAAACCCGGAAGACAGAAGGGTGGCTGCTGGGCTGGCCCCGGACCGGTGCAGGGCGTCAAACTGGCGGAAGGAGAAGGGGGAGGAGGGGGTTGGTGCTGGTGGTTCGGGCGACGGGGGGGCTGAAGGGAGGTGATCCCTGATCTGACTTGGGGGAGACAAAGGCAGCTGAGGAACGTTGGTGGGGGGCGGAGGGGAGGAGGCGGGGACAGGGGTGTGACTGGTTGGGGTGGGCTTAAGCATTTTTGGCCAAAAGTGTGAATGAAACTCAATTTTTTTATGTATCCCAGTTAGAGAATGCTTTTTCCAAAACTCCTATGTTCCATTTGAAAGGTTTTTCCTTTGTCCATAATGTGCCACTGTTTTTGAATTTTAAAAAATTTTCTATATGAATTGCTGCCACACCAGTGTGCATTTTTTTTTTTCAAACAAAGTTTTTTCTGCAAAACCAAATTTTTGTTTTTTATTTTATGTAGGGAGGGTGGTAGTCTCCATTTTGGGGGGGCATCCCACCCACTTCCCCAGGTTTTTTAAAAAGTGCAGTGTTTTTGAAGCAGGTATCTTCGCTCCCCAAAAATAGCAGGTCTAAAAAGGACCCAATAGAGGTAACAATAGCGTAGGGGCCCCCCTGCACTTGAGGGCCCCTGATGATTGGGGGGGTGGGCTTAAGAATTTTTTTCCAAAGTGGAACTGAGAACCATTTTTTTTCATGTATCCCATTAGCGTAATGCTTTTTTCCAAAACTCCTAGTCCCTTTGACTGTTTCCTTAGTCCCTAAGTGCCCCGTTTTTTGAAAATTTAAATGTCTATATGAATTGCTGCCCCCCCAGTGTGCATTTTTTTTCAAACAAAGTTTTTCCATTGCAAAACCCAAATTTTTTTTTTGATTATATGTAGGGGGGAGTGGTAGTTCCATTTTGGTGTTTTCATCCACCCCTTCCCCAGGTTTTAAAAACTTTCAGTTTCTTGAAGCAGGGACTTCCTCCCTAAATATGCTCTAACAGGGGCCCAAAAAAGGTAACAAATTGCGTAGGACCCACCTGCATTGGGGGTCCCCTTGATATTGGGAGCTGGGCTTAAGCTTTTTGGGCCAAAAGTGTAACGGGAAAACCCTAATTTTTTTTCATGAAATCCAGTTTAGCAGTAAGCTTTTCCAAATCTCCTATCCCCCCTTTGGGGTTTCCTTAGCCCATAATGTCCACTGTTTTTTTGAATTTGAAATGTCTTATGAATTGCTCCCACACCATTGCATTTTTTTTTTCAAACAAATTTTTTCCATGTGCAAAACCAATTGTTGTTTTTGAGGGGTTTGGGAGGCCCGGGGCGGGGTTGGGCCTTTTTTGGCCAAGTGTTCCCTCCATTTCAACTCATGCATTCGCTGATGTGACTAGACTTTTTGTGGTGGTTAACCACAAAAAAAAAACCAAAAAAAAAAAAAACCCCCCTAAATAAAGTAGGAGGAGCAAACCTACGGGGAAAACTTCCCTGGGATATACCAAAAAAATGTTGAAAAAAACCAAACCACGGGAGTGGATAAATCCTAGGAAGGAGATAAAAATTTAGTTTTTTTAATATCCAAAAAATAAATAAAAATAAAAAATACCAAATACATGTGTCAAAAAATCCTAAACTAACCAAAATTCACCCCTCCACATGTTTTGCTACCTAACCAAGAAAAAGTGGGGTATTCACTCTGAAAAGGGCGCCCCAAAACCTCGTACCTCTAAACTGAACCCTGGGGACTATGACTAGAAAACCCCCTCCTGTATATACTTAAAAAAGTTGTAATTAAAAAGACCCCCATAGGGGTTATCTGTCTATCAATACACCCCAAAAGGTCAAAAAAACCCCAATGCAATATTCAGGTGTGCAGGATTTTACCCCTGTGGGTACAGAAAAGGGTCAAAATATCTTATCCTTACACAAAATTTTTTGGCTGTCCAACCATAAAAACCCAATTTTTCCCGACGCTTTTCCCCTCAGAAATTTTGTGGGGTTTAAGGGAAAAAAAAGAGAAGTGTACAGAATAAATACCCCAAAAGATACAAAAAAAAGATAAAAAACCCTTGGGGAAAAATCCGACCCCATTTTCATGGGGCAATTGGGATGAAGAGCGAGTCCTAGAAATAGTAGAAGGATTCCCCGTCCATCCCCCAGTAAGGGAACAAAAAAGGGGGACAATTTAGCAATAAACAGGGGAGTTTAAATACTTACCCCTGATTGGTCTGACCCTGGTAAATGTCCGCCGTCCTTTGCTGGGAAAAATTTGACGATGCCATTTGGGAAAACATTTCAAAAACCCGGGGTCCTAGGCAGCTATCCGCGCATCCCGGCAGGTAATTTTGCGAGAGGGTAGGTTGTTAAAAACTCCCAAATGAAAAAAAGCCGGGGCGGCCCGCGCCCTGCGGAGCCCGGGAATGCCCGACATATCGTCATGTGTGGGGGTTCGGGAAAGTCCCGCGAGAACGCGGGACCATATAAAAAAAGACATTCCAATTACTCCATAGCCCCAGGCGCCTTTAAGGAATTTCCCCCGGGAAAGCGGGGGCACCGCAAGCAGATAAAAAAGCTATAGTTGTCATGGCTACCCGTGCCGCCGCCGGGGGAAAAAAAACCCCGAAAAACAATTAAAAAATATGTATTAATTTTGTGGTAAGCCCTTTATCTAGCAGATATAAGATTAGTGATCAAAAGGGGGCTTTTTTTATGTTCCCCAAAAGGGACAAGAATTGCTTTAAAGGCCCAAAAAAAAATAAGTGAAATTTTTTACTTACCCAAATTTCCCCCCGTGATTTCTAAGCTCAAAAAAGGGTTTAAAGTTTTGTGGGGTTTATGTGGCGTGCACCCGGGGGGGTCACGCTGATGATTAAAAGTCTCCCCCCCCGGGCTCCAAAAATACGGGGGTCCCTTATTCACGTTTAGTTTTACCCAAAGTACATCAATTTGGGCAGTTGGGACGGGGCATTGGTTTAAAATACGCCTTTTTTTCTACAGTTAGCCCGTAATTTGCCCTAAACAAAAGTTGTCCTTATGAAAATTTCTTTTTTAAACTTTTGGGGGAATTTAAAAAAATGGCAAGCCTTTCATCCAAACCCCAAAATTAAAAGTTAACCCCGACTCGTGTTATGATAACCAAATTGTTTTTGACTTGGGGGAGGTTTTAAAAAAGACTATGCACCAAAATGTCTCCCAAAACTTTTTTCCCCTTTTTAAAAGTAATTTTTGGACGTGGGGTTTAATAAATTCAAAAGTTTTCGAATCATGTTTAAGGAGAGGCCAAT
This sequence comes from Phyllomedusa bahiana, assembly GCA_025379985.1. NCBI lineage: Eukaryota > Metazoa > Chordata > Amphibia > Anura > Hylidae > Phyllomedusa > Phyllomedusa bahiana. Next base: position 37,387 of record JAODAL010036347.1, read on the forward strand.
TGTTATTAAGTAGTTCCCGGATTTGGGAAAAGTTCGTCAAAAAAGTAAATAATCCCCCACAAAATTTTCATGTGTGGCCGGGCCTTCAAAGTTTTCCCCCAAAAAGGGTTTTTTTTGTCATTATCACGGGCAAAGTTATAAAGGGTTCCGAAAAGGACTTTTTTTTGGGATTTAACCCCCTTGGGTAAACCTTCGTTTAAGGTCCCTTTCTTCTGATTTAAATGTTCATTAAAACAGTACAATTTTTGGGTATTTTAGGGGTTTTTGGCCCCTTTGGGATACCACGTTTAAGGGGGTGGGGGTGGGCACTTTCCCACCCTTTTAAAATTTTTAAACTGTTTTTCCAGCAGTTTAATTTTTCGGGGGGAAAAACCCTGGTTTTTCAAAGGCCATTGTCAACCCTTGGGGAATCCTTTAAAACCAGAAAAATCAGTTCTGAGAAGCTGGATTTCATAGGTGAACTTTAGGGGCCCACATCGTTGACATTGAGGTCACCCACAAAGGTAAAAGAATTAAACTAAAGTGATTCCCGTCCAAATTTTTGATGATGTTTGTCTTTATATCTGCCCCCGAAAAACAATATTTTCCAGAATGTCTTGATAAATTTTCAGAAAAAACCCACAGTACTCTTTCCCCCAGCCCAAAGGGGAGATTGGGAATTACGTAGGGGCAATTTGGAAATCCCCCAAATTTTCCGTGCCCCCGAAACTTTGGGGGAAGTACTTTTCCCGTCCAAAAACCCAAAATAATTGTGTGTTTTGAAAAAAATTGGAAACGGGCCCAAGGGGCTAGTTTTAATTTTTGGGACGAAAATTTTAATACTTCTCAAAGACAGGTAATATTTAAAAGCCCTTTTATTCCCTTTTTCATGGGGGATAGAGCCCGTAAAGGTTGGGCCCCCAAAAATCAAAGGAGTCGAAACCAAAAGTCAACCCCGTACCCCCATTTCCCCAAATTTCAAAAAAAGGTTTCCCTTTGGGTTTTTTGATATAAGACGGGGAGAGGGCAATGAAGGACTCAAAATTTGATCTACGTATAAAACTAATTTTTTTTGGGTTAAATTTTCCCCAAAGCCCGGGGATGATAGATCGGGGGTTTCAAAGGGGGGGTAATCCCCTTTTTCAAACCCTTGGGGAGGGCCCCTTGAAGGTGGATAATTTTTGGGTACCTAGGTAAAATGAATTGAAAGTTCAAATTTAAAAAACAATTAGTTTCCAAAGGGTAATGCCTCACCAAGTATGTTTTTGAGGGTTTAAACCCCCGGGGAAATTTTATCGGGGGGTCACTCCTGAGTTAAAAACCCTATCCCTTTTGGGTTCCCTTAAGGGATCTTTTTTTTTTCTTTTTTTCCCATTTTTTTTATGTTAGGGTAGTTTTAAAATGCAATGTTTCCAACCCTTTTTCAGATGAAATTAATCAAAGAATTGTGATTTTCTCTGGGTTTTTCCCAAAAAGCTTCGTATTTATTTTCTGGTAAAAAATTTATAAAATTTTAATTTGTCAAACCCGCTCCCCCATTTTTTATCTTTTCTTTTACCATCACATACCATCTGGACAAACAGATCAATATTATAAATCCATTGGACTGGTGGTTATTGGTATTTTTTGGGCGACAAGAGGTGAAATGGACCCATGGATCTATCTCTTTCATTGTCTTCTAGTAGACCCACCAACGACTGGACCCCCACTAAATCCTCACTTTCTTTTTTTTTTTTTTCTCATTCCAATGCCTTTATTAGAAAAGTAAAATTTGGGCAAAGAGATAACATAAGACAAATATAATCATATCATTGAAAATGCACGTATAAGAAAACAAACGTATGATACAAAAAAAGTAATGTTTAAGTTTTCTCTTCCATCGTGATACAGTGAACAGGGTAATATTATTCTGCGGATCGGATAAAACCATAAGGCTGCATTGAAAAAGGGGGTCAGAGTTTCCGATCCTGATTTTATACACTATGTCTGCTACATCACCGTCCTCCGGGGGAGAGACTTAGTTCATGCTAGAGAGCATGGGCCGTTAAAGAATTTGTGTTCTCAGCCACGGTCCCAACGAGGGAGGTCCGGACGGACTTGACAGAGTACAATATATCACACATTAGTTGCTCGCAGCATTCTTGTAAGCTGCTTTTAACAAAAACTCTACAGCAAAAAATAAAAAAAAACAGAACTATAAAAAGAGTGAAAGTAAAGGAACACACAAAAAAAAAAACCACGGACGGCACGGCTGTGACCCTGAAACCCTTGTTAAAAGAAACCCATTCCGCATCCCTCCACCGCCCACACCCATCAATACGCCAAAACAAGATAATTCGTTAACCGGGATAAGAGAGATAGTGATCTGACTGGCAGAAAGAAATCCAATCCTCCCACACTAAATCCTCACTTTCAATACCCAATGTCATACATTCTCTACTGTCTCTCATTTTGAAAAATTTCTTTCCATTTGAACCTTTTGGCAAACAAATGGATTCCTTAATCCCACTCAAATGTTATTAAGAAAATCTATTAGGTACGAATGAGAGGCCTTTTCCTCAAAACACGGTTTTCTGAATCTGTTTAGAATTTTAATCCGATAGATTAATAATTGGTTGTCATCTGTTTCAACTAACCATTTTATTTAGAATTGTTGTCTATTTGTCCATTACAATTTTCTGTAAAAAAGAGGGCTGAGGTGGACCCTGAGTAGTCTGTTGGGTTTCCCTCACTTGTGAGGTTTGGTTTGAGAGGTAGATGGACAGGAAGTTGAGGCAGAAGATGCAGTAGATTGTACAGAAGATGTAACATTCTGTCTGCCGGGGTTGTATTGCTCTCCCCTTCCTCTCCCTTTTCTTTGATTTCTGTCTGGTTGCCATGCCATCTAGATCTATTCTCCGAATAGTACCTTGTACGGTGAGGAGATCTGATGAACGTTTTATTCTGATTCCGCCTGGAATCAGTGTCAGAAAGATCAGTGTCTGAAGAAGACTATTCAGTAACAGAGTGCATTAACCACTGAAGGACAGATTGGCGATGCTGTTCGTTACTGAGATTCACAGGGCCCTGACCCAGCGATGACAGGCCTTTACGTCCTGCAACTGACGATCCGCTGGCATGGTGTTGCGCCAGCACTGTAAGGAGCACCTTCTCCTCGTACCTCTACCTCCATGTCCTACCCCCCTCTTTGCTAGCTTACCACCTGAATTTCGCTCCATGTCAGAAATATAAAAATTTGAGAAGGTATGGAAGAGTTTTGGAAAGTCTTTATTAAAAGACGGCAAAAACACAGCTATTCTCAAATCCCTCAAATCAAAACAAAAATTGCTGGATTCAAATTTAACGCAAGGTGGCTTCTATCAACAAAGCTGGCCTGCGCCAAAGTGAAAAAAATACGTATCTGAAATGTATACGGGATAATAAAAGGTATTTTTTGCCACCTATCAATTCACCTGTGGTGACTACTAAATTGCTGTATTCAAATTTAACTACAAAGTAGCTCTATGTACAAAGCTTGACTGACCAAAAATGAAAAAAACACCTGTCTGAAATGTATACGGGATAATAAAAGGTATTTTTTGGCACCTATCAATTCACCGTGGTGACGACTAAATTGCTGTATTCAAATTTTAACTACAAAAGTAGCTTATGAACAAAGCTTGACTGACCAAAAGTGAAAAAAAAACACCTGTCTGAAATGTATAACGGGATTTAAAAAAACGTATTTTTTGGCACCTATCAATTCACCTGTGGTGACTACTAAATTGCTGTAATTCAAATTAACTACAAAATACTCTATGAACAAAGCTTGACTGACCAAAAGTGAAAAAAACACCTGTCTGAAATGTTATACGGGATAATAAAAGGTATTTTTTGGCACCTATTCAATTCACCTGTGGTAACTACTAAATTGCTGAAATTTAAATTTAACTACAAAGTAGCTCTTAATGAACAAAGCTGACTGACCAAAGGTGAAAAAAACACCTGTCTGGAAATGTATACGGGATAAAAAAAGGTATTTTTTGGCCCTATCAAATTTACCTGTGGTGACTACTAAATGCTGTAATTTAATTTAACTACAAAGTAGCTCTATGAACAAAGCTTGACTGACCAAAAGTGAAAAAAAAGCATAAGCCCCACCCACCCGGCAGTTGCTTCTGCTGTGAGCTCTGCTGACTACTCCTCATCTCTGCTCAATTAAACCTCCATAACCCTGCCATCCACCTGCTGGGTTCCAGAATCTGTTTTCCTTTTAACTCCTAGGAAAAGTTTTGAGCCCTCCGGTGACCGACTACACAGTACAGAACTAAAGATTTATCTGCTCTGTATCTGCGGCCACCAGTCAAGTGCAGCCAGCAAGGTAACAACTCCATCTTTGGGCATCTGCACTCCCCCCTCTGGTGCCTGCAGCACGTAAAAAGCCCTTTTTTGGAGGCCCGACT
>JAODAL010036348.1:0-41806 GCA_025379985.1 Phyllomedusa bahiana
GCTTCCATCTTGTTCCTCTTTTTTACTTCTTCCATTAGTCTAATGATTTTTCACCCTTGCGAATGATGTACAATTTTATACTTTTTAATTTATAATAAATTTTTTACTCGTTATTCCCTCTTTTGTCCCCTCCCTTTTTTTTCCCAGGGGATTTTTTGACTTTACGGCCCAGAAAACTAATTCCAAGCAATATTAGTACTGAAATACTTGACCGCTGTTTTTATCTAAGATAAGTATTGAAATAAGACTAAAAATATGATTGAAGAATATGCCTCCACCAATCAGATATAGCATAAATTTAAGGGGTTTGTGTAATGACAGTAACCAATAAACTTTTCAGTGTGAGCTTTGGTATAATAATTATGGGGAGGATTATGAAGCTGTTTGAACAATAAAATATGTAGTCCATGCATAATGATGTATAATGATGTATTTTTTCACTAATTTTTAAAAACAGATTCCCCTTAAAACAAAGTTAAATAAACTCATGTTTGCTTGTAATAAACCAGAAGATTTGACTGAAAAACGGGTTTCAGCATCTTTTTTCATTATGTTTTATGTCTTAATTATGGATTATTGATTAATTTGGATACCGCACAACGAGGTTAAGGGTGTGTTATATGGGTGAGGGGAGCAGGTGTTTAAAGGGTGTTTTTTGGGAGGGGGGAAAGTTAATCAAAAGCTAGAAAAGAGTAATTCCCAGATCTTTCTCCACGCTAAACTAAGAGTGCAGAGAAAACCAGCAGCCTACACAGCTCAGGGGGTAGTAAGGAAAAAAAATGAAAACACAAAAGGTGCAGAAAGCTTAGGCAGCCGTTTCGACAGTCAGGGGAGGTGAGACATAGAAGCAGGCACCCCAATCACAGCATAGGGGGCGTGTCCTGACAGAGATTGAACTAAATAACAGACAGCCAATCAGAGAAAAGGGGATGTGGCCCAAACCCAGGCAGCTGAAAAGATCTAGACACCCCAAAGATTTGCTTAAAAGTGCTATACTAAATGATTTGTAATACGAGCCCAATTGACATTATTTTTTCACTATCCCCATTAATACAGATATGATGTTTGTAACAAGAAAACCTCATTAATGCCATTTTATTTAAGAGTCTGCAAAATGTAATAAGTGTTTTTTTATGATGGGCCCCAGCTGCTTCAAGTTTTTACTTTTTGATTTGGTGTGAGTTTTTTCTAAGGCAGTTTGGCATTCGTTTTGCTATTCCTAGTTCCTGTTACGAGAAATTAGAATGGCTTCTAAACAGCATTAACAAATACAGATCTACCCGGGGGTTTTTGTTGTCAGAAGTAACATAAAAAAGTCCGCCTGTGATTACAAACGCAAGGGGATATCCCCTGGTTGGGCCCCTGTTGTGGAGCCCGTTAGAGCATAGGCGGTGGTCGTTGTGCAACTTCCCGGGATAAGAATTTCTCAAAATTAAGGAACTAAATCAGAACAGCAATATATTTTGTAAGAGCCTTTATCTAGCTATGTCTAAATTTTTTACTTTTTTTTTTTTTTTTTTAACCATAAACTTTTCATTGGTCAGATATAAAGTAGTACAAACAGAAACATATATGTCATTGTCAACAAATTTAAACTTTTACCCCCAAAACCAACCAGCCACCCCCCAAATCCATTCCAGTTTCAGAGCGAAAATACCCATTAAAATCAAAAAAACAATGCTTATTAAAAACTTTCGTTCTGTCACAATAAAATTTTTTTTACCCCATAAAATATAACCCCCCCCCCCCCCCCCCCCCCTATTAATAATTTTTTAAAACCAAATTCCACCATTTAGCCCTATTTTTTTATACTTTAAATTTTGGCCCCCCTCTTATAATACACCCCCCTTTTCCAGAGCAAACAGCCCCAAATTCCCTTTTTTTAACAAACTCCTGTCGCGGAGGTCTGCATTAGCCAAATTTTCATATTAATTTCCCTTTCCCAAAATAAAAGTCTAGATATTGCGATTTTCTCCTCTGAAATTTTAAGTCTCCTAGTAATCCCAAAAACAAAAACCAACGGGTTATCCCACTGTAATTTGAAAAAAAATGCTTGGGTCAATTTTTACAAAAAAATCCAATATCGCTCTAGTTTAGGGAATGCCAGAAAAAATATGCTCAGAGAGGCGGGTTTGGGCATGAACCCATTACAAGAGGGGAGGCCCAATTTCCCAATTTATGCAGAAATAAGGGGTTCGTAAATGATGTATTTAAAAAATTGAGAGATTCGATGCTGTTCACTCATGAAAATCAATGGTTTGGTCCTCATATCTCCTCCCCAAAAAAATTTGGCTCTTGGGCCAAAAATCTCCTTCCACCAAAATCGTAAATTTTTGGGTTTTCTAGAAAAAAAGTTTTCCAATAAAAGTTTAATAAAGTGGTTTTTGTCCCTTTTGTTGTTTGATGTTTTGACCTTATTATCGGAATAAACTTGGATTATTGAATTGTGTCTGATTTTTCTGCATTATAAGCGTCCTAAGCTGTAAGTATTTGTATAGCTGTGTATGCGGTGGGCAAATTCCATTTGAAATTGCTGAAAAATTTTAAGGCACCCCCTGATCTGTAACAGTTGAGAGAATATAAAGGGCCCCTAGATGCCCATGCCAAATCCCTGGAGCAAAAAAAGTTGGGACAACCGGGGGTTTTCAAAATCTGGGTTAGGTGTACACCCCGAACCCCAAAATCCACCCGTAATTTCCCCCAAGTTTATGCATCAGATAAAAGTTAAAACTTTTTGGATGCACTAAAAAATTTTTTCCTCCAGTTTACCATAAAGAGGGAAAAAAAATAGTGGCGTAAAAATTTTTCAATTTTAAACCCTTATCCCCCCCCCACCCAATCCTCATTTAAATTTCGTTTGCTGCCAAGAATAAAGCTGGATTAGGAATTGCCAACCCACCCTCGTCCTTTGCCTACATTTTTTACTTTAATCAGCAAAATGGGAATACCTCGTTAAGGTCATAGGGAAGGTGGAAGAGGCTGGCATAGGAAGCCCCCTGTTGGACAGACTGTAATTTTTGTGTATGGTGACAGCCGATCATTTTGTAGACAGGTTCCCTTTTTTGCTAAAATGGGTAAGTGGCGGGGATGAAAGCAGCTGAGACTGCTGACTGGTATTGTTAAAATAAAGAGAGCTGTGAGTACAGAGAAGCTTGCTTTTGGACTGCTTGGGCAATAGAACGAGAAATATGCATAATTTCTCACATTCAGGAGTGGCTGAGGCCAGAAGACTCCTGGTACAGGAAGAGACATTACTGAGGTTTCTTCTTCTACACTGAGGATATCTGTGACAGCAGACATCAGTGTGGCAACAATACCATTAGTGTCATCCAAGGGAGTAGCACTGTGACAGTACTGATCTGCAAAGTATTAAACTCGGAAGTGGCCCTTTGCGGTGCATCCTAGTGCTGGACCAAATAAAGTTAAATGACTATGTGACTCAGAGAGCTTTTGTTCAACTATAATTGTACTGTAACCACCAAGCTTTAGTGTCTCTTAAGAAATCAAACTAGATCCACCCTGGGTAATGGCATATTATTTTTATTTTACATTTAAATGAAATTTAACCAAGCATCACACATTAATACCGGTGTAATTCTGTACCTCTATAAGTGAGGATGTTATAGTACTTAACCTTCACTCATAATGTTGTGTTCTCATTGATTACCATAAGGAATATAGACAAATAAAAATAATTGTTTTAGAACAAACTTCTATTCCTTTGTCTAAAATTAGGAGCTCCTAGAGGTACTCTACATTGACCCATAGAAATACAGTAAAGGAAATAATTATTTGATCTTGCTGATTGTGTACGTTTGCCCACTAAGTCATGAACAGTCTATAATTTTAAGGTTAGGTTAATTTTAACATTGAGAAATAGAATATCCAAAATAAAATCCAGAAAATCACATTGAATAAATTATATAAATTTATTTGCATTTTGCTGAGAGAAATAACTATTTGATCATTTACCAACCATTAAGAATTCTGGCTTCTACAGACCAGTTAGATGCTTCCAATCAAATCATTACCTGCTTTAAAGACAGCTGTCTTAAATAGTCACCTTTATAAAACACTCTTGTCCACAGACTCAATTAATCAGTCAGACTCTAACCTCTACAACATGGGCAATACCAAAGAGCTTTCTAAGGATGTCAGGGACAAGATCATAGACCTGCCAAAGCTGGATGGGCTACAAAACCATAAGTAAGACACTGGGTGAGAAGGAGACAACTGTTGGTGCAAGAGAAATAAAATGGAAGAAATTCAAGTGATTGTCAATCGACATCGATCTGGGGCACCAAGCAAAATCTCACCTTGTATGTTGTCCTTGATTATGAGGAAGGTGAGAGATCAGCCGAAAACTACATGGGGGGAACTTGTTATTATTCTCAAGACAGCTGGGAGCACAGTCACCAAGAAAACCATTGGTAACACATTACGCTGTAATGGTTTAAAATCCTGCAGTGCCCACTAGGTTGCCCTGCTCAAGAAGGCACATGTGCAGGCCCATCTGAAGTTTGCCAATGAACACCTGGATGATTCTGTGAGTGATTGGGAGGAGGTGCTGTGGTCAGATGAGACAGAAATTTAGTTCTTTGACATTAACTCAACTCGTCATGTTTGGAGGAAGAGAAATGCTGCCTATGACCCAAAGAACACCATCCCCATTGTCAAGCATTGAGGTGGAAACATAATGTTTCGGGGGTGTTTCTCAGCTAAGGGCACAGGACCGCTTCACCGAATCAATAGGAGAATGGATGGAGCCATGTACTGTAAAATCCTGAGTGACAACATCCTTCCCTCCGCCAGGACATTCAAAATGGGTCGTGGCTGGGTCTTCCAGGAAGACAATGACCCAAAACATACAGTCAAGGCAGGAGTGGCTCAAAAAGAAGCACATTAAGGTCATAGAGTGGCCTAGTCAGTCTCCAGACATTAATCCCATAGAAAACTTATGAAGGGAGTTGAAGCTCCGAGTTGCCAAGTGACAGCCTCAAAATCTTAATGATTTAGAGATGATATGCAAAAAGGAGTGGACCAAAATTACTCCTGACATGTGCGCAAATAATAACACTTTATAATGTGCCTGATTTCGGGGGCGTATGCAGGAGGCGGGGCACACTAGAATCGTACAAAGCTACATATTTATAGCTTTGTTACAGCAATTCTAGGTGCATTACTACTGAAACAGGTAAACCAATTTCATAGTGGTTTACCTGAGCCGGAAATATCGTATTAGCGCTACAATACACCTGATTTATGACCCGCAGTAGAGCGGATTCATAAATCAGGCGCATTTTATACTATTATTATGAGCATGAAAATTGGCGTTTACATGCCAAAATTCATCCATGTCGCCCTTCATGTCTGTCAGTGGGCAAACTTACACAATCAGAAAGGGATCAAATAATTATTTCCTGAACTGTATATAACAGCTATATTTGGGACTCATTCAACACAGCTCTGTATCATGCCCATACACATGAACATTAAGGTTAGCTTCACGAAAGATTAATGCTGAAGCAAAAATGCCACAAGACTATGTGACATGTATGTAAAATTCAAACAAAACTAAAGCAATGTCATGCCATTTCCAATCAGATTAAAATATAGATACTCCAAGGATATGCTAACATGCAGCAGATTTGCGACTGTCCATTCATCTGAATGCAACTTGCAGAAAATCACATGCTTGCTGCCAAAATAACAAGCTTTAGATCAACGAATATGTTAAAAGTAGCCCTAATAGATCTCCATTGTTTCACAGTTTTTGAGTGATACTGAAATATCTCTTGAAGAACATATTAAGTTCTTGAAATTCATTACTGTTTAAGGCCAACTTGAACATCATACTGGTGTTTTTCTGTGCTCATATTGCGGCCACAAGTGCTGGTCCAATTGTAGGTCTAATGACCCAAAGTCATAGTATCGTTGGGTTCTATGATGCTGTTAATTCAGGTAATTAGACCACAGGCAGCCTGAGATTTTGTGTGAAATTGGCTTAAGACTTTATGTTCTGAAGGAGCAGTGTTCTAATAAACTTTCTGATTACCTAAAAAGGTATTGGAAAAGAAAGTGCAAATATTCTTACATTTAAACCCTTTAAATGTTTTTTTAAGAATGCACGAATGATAATAAAAGGGTGTAGTTGAAAAAAAGTCGGGGTGAAAAAAGTAGTGATAGGAAAAATCAAAAGGGAATTTTAAAAAGTTTTTTTTTTTCCCCTTTTTTTTTTAAATTTTTAGATTAATATCTGGAGAGAGGTTAGTAAAGGTTAATAAAAGAGGGACTCTGTAAGGGGCCATATGCATATATTTTATCATTTACAGCTGAAAAAAAAAATTTTAGAAAAAGTTAATGTAATTTTTTGCCCAAAACGGGGAGAAAAAATTTCTGCTAAAAGGATTTTTCCCATAAATTTGTGTAGAATCCTGAGCACAATGGCAGGCTTTTCATGGGGATTTTTTTTAAATGCCAAAACGGGGGTGTCCCTAGGACTAGGGGTTGAGCGTTTATTTTGCCCAAACCCGACACCCGGTCAAATGGTCAATAGTCGACCATCATCGACAAATAGTCGATAGTAAAGGTGGGGTTTTTGGGCGTGAAATGACCTTTAAAGCCCTTTTGGGGAGGGGAAAACAACCCTTCATTTTTTACACCCAAACAGGGGGAAAACCCGGGAAATTACAACCAACAACAGTCAAATGGGTACTGCTAATTTAAAGGCAACACATTTTGGGTTTAAAACCCACAGAAAAAAAATCACCCCCCCCTTCACTATCCCGGGCTTGTACCAAAAGAAATGCCCCTTTAAAACCCTTCCTCACCCAAAAATTTAAAAATAAAATTTTTTCCCCCCAAAAAAGGACTTTGGCCCTGGGAAGGCAAAAAGGTATGATTTGGGAAAAACCCAAAAATTTTCCTTTTCCCTTTGGAACCCCCTGGCCCCCAAATTGAAAAAAAAAATCCCCCTTTTTTTTCCTGGAAAAAACCCCCCAAAGCATGAACCCAAAAACCCTGCTGACCCCCCTTTAAATTTTAAAAAAGGTTTGCCGGGAAAAGGTAAGGGGGGTCTTTCAACCACCTTTTTTTCTTTTCAACCCGGGAAAAAACCTTTAAATTTCCCCCCTTGGGGGTTTCCCCCCCCCTTTTTCCTGGGTTACCCGCCTTTGAAAAACCCCCCCCGTTAAAAGGATTTTGGCCCCGGAAACCAAATTTTGACCCTTCCCCAAACCTTGGGAAAAAAAATGGGTGGGTTTTAAATTTATCCCCTCTTGTTTCCACCCAGGTTTGGGCCCCTTTTTTTCTTGGTTTTCTTTTTTCCCCTTGTTTTTATTTTTTTCCAACGTGTGGGAGGAAATTGTTTTTGGGAAACTTTTTTCTCTGTCCGTGCTCCTACCCCATGTCCTCTGAAAAACCCTTCATCTGGTAAAGTTTTCCTTTTTTCCCCCCTTTTGAAACAATTCAGGGGTTTTTTAAACCAAAGCTATTTGGGTTACATGCAAGTTTTTTTTAGTAGTTTAATTCTAGAAAAAAACTTTTTTAAAAATTAGGATGGAACCCACCTTGTTTTTGGTTTCTCTTTTTAAAAAATTGTTTTAAAAGGGTTTTTTCTAAATACGGGTTTGGGGATAGCTATTTTAAAGATTTTGCAAAAACAAGTCTTTTAAAAAATATTGCCCATTAACAATGTCCTACCTTTTCCCGGGTTTTTTAAACACCCAACCACCCCCCTTTGGGAAGACACTTTTAATTAAAAACAAATTTTTGGAAAAAACATTTTTTTTTTATAATGGGGCCTGAAAGTATAGCTGAATTTAAAAGCAAAAGGGCCCCCCAAAAATTAAAAGCATGACCCTTAAAGCCACTTTGGCCAATTGTGAAGAAAAAATTCCCTTTAGAAAAAAAACTTTTTTTTAAAATTTGATTTTTTAGAAATAGCGCATTTCAAAGCAAAACCCCCCAAAAAATTCCCAAACATGAACCTTGACCCACTTTGGAAAATTTGTGAAAAAACAAATTCGTTAGAAAAAATTTTTTTTTTTTAAAAATTGGACCGGGAGAAAGGCTGCTTTTCAAAGCAGAAATGCCCCAAAAAAATTTTAAAAATGCCCTTCCCTCGGGCCACTGTTAAAAATTGTGGGGGAGAAATGCCACTTAAAACCCCCCATTTCTTTTCCAAAGGACCATGATTATTCCTGTATCTCACGTTTACATACCCAAAAAATTTATAAATTGACTTTTTGGGCCACTTTTAAAAAATTGTGGGGGAGAAATCCCATTAAACCACTTTTCCCTTTTCCCAAAAGGGCCCCAAAATTATAGCTGAAATCTCACAGCAAAAAGACCCCAAAAAACCCTTTGACAATGCGAAAAATTATAAAGATAAATTTGAGAAAATGGAATACGGTTTTTGTTTTGGAAACCCTTGCTGTTTTTTTTACATCCCTCAACAAAAACCCAGCAAAATAACGGGTTGGGAAAAGAGAATAAAAATTGCAGTAAAAAAATGTTTCTTTTTAAAAAAAAGTTTTAAAATGGGGGACCATTTTTTTTTTGAAGGGGAAAAGGGGAAAGTAGCCGGCAACTAATGGGTTTGACCTGGCAATTGGGCCCAAATCACAGAATCCTTTGCCTGTTTCCCAACTTGATGAAAGTCAAAGGGACCCAAACCTTTATCTGGGAAACCCGGGGAGGCGTTTGTCTGAAAAAGACTCCTCCAGCGTGCTAAAGGGGTCCGCTCAGATTTGACGCGGGGTCCCGGGGCCCAGGACAAAACCTCTAGGGCCCTGGCAAAGGACCCTTGGGCCTTTCTGCCATTTTGGATCCCCAAAAAGTCTTTTTGGGTCCGGAACCATCCAAAACTTCGGTGGGGAAGTGCAGATAGTCGTGCACCTTTTCTTAAGTGGTTCTGTGTTTGGTTTGTGTGCCCGGGCATTGCATGCGTTGGTGAGGGGGTTAAAAAAGTTTGCCAAAAGGGTCACCCATTAGGCTTCTGCCACCTTGCCTGTGTTTCTCTGCCCTAGGGCCCTTATTTGGGCCCATTTCCTACTGCTGAAAACGTCGCGGGGGATGTTGTTCCCCCGTGACTTTTGGGGGAAACCCTTTGGAAGCAGACGCAACAGTTTGTCTCCAGTTGATCAATCAGAAAGGGTTCCCCCAAATTTCCTGCATTTTACCCCTCTATTTGGGGGGGGGAAGGAAAGTGCTGATTTTTGTTTTGTCCCGGGGGATCCAGGAGGGTGGCCCCCCAAAGTAACTGTTTTTCCATTTTGAGGGTTTTAAATGCGAGGATCATTTGGGGGAAAAATGGGGGCACCCAAGCACTAGGGTGAGAGATGGAGCCTTGTTTTCCCCAAAGCCCCTGGGTCGGGGCACTAGCAAAACTAAATCTTCCTCATCTTCCTCCTCCGCCTCAAATTCGCGCCAACCTCTTTCCCCCAAAGGGAGGGAAGTCCGGTAACGTCGGTGTCTAAAGGAAAACCCCCCCTCCTCCTCTTTCTCCCCGCTGCCTTTCCCGCCCCAGCTTAACACAGCCCTGGGCTTGCCTTAGATGATGCAACCCCGAGAGCTGATCGCCACCTTGCACTAAACTCTGGCCCCGAAACCCTGCCTAATGGGAAAACCGATGATATTGTTAAACTGTCGGGCCCTTTTGGGGTTTGAGGAAAAGAAAGGGTCCTTTTCCGCATCGGGGTCCCCTTTTCCTTCCCGTCGGCCCGGGGGGGAAACCTGTTGTTTCAAGTTGGGCCCAACAATCGGGTTTCCCGAACTAAGTCCCACAATGCTCTTTCGACAAGGGCATTTGGGCCCCACTGGGCCATTTTGGGGGGCTTCCCTTTAAAAATGGCAAGGTTTTTGCGGGGCTCTTTCCCCTGCCCTAACTCCCCGGGGTTGGGTCAACACCCCAAAGGCCGACCCTGCTTGTCAGGCCAAAGGTCCCTTTTAATGGTAAAAGGCATTGCGCTGCTGCCACAATGCTGGAACGGGGGCCCCTGTTTTGGGGGGGTTGGGGGGGAAATTCCCAGCCGGTGGGGGCCAACGGGGCAACAAATGAGACCCCCGGTTGACCCAGATTTTAAAATTTTTAACAACAGCAATTGGGGGTTTTTCTCCCCCGGGGGGGCCCCCCTTTTTAAATGCCACCAAAAGGAACCTTGGGGAAAGAAACCCCCGCCAACCCCCAAATTTCCCACCCGCCGGGTTTTGGGGGAAGAAGCGGGGGGGGGCGCCGAGCCGAGAAACCACCGCACCCCCAAAAACATCCACCCCGTCACACCCGGAGCAGTCACGAGAAAAAGCGGCCTTGGCCGTGTTACTAGTCCCTGTTTTCCCTTGGTCAGATGGACTTTTCCGGGGCCCCAGATGCAGACAACGGGGTTAAAATTTTAGATTACACGGGGGCTGGCCAGGGCAGGGGGCGGCTTTTTTGGCCCCAAAAAATCCCGCTCGGCATCTGGTATTGGGGGGAGGCAAGGGCCATGAAGTGGGGGAACCCCTCTGTGTCCACCCTCCCGGAAAAAGGGAAAAAATTTCCCAAAGGGCCCCAAAAACCCCGGCAATTTCCCCATTTAGGGTTTTGGGCTTTTGGGAAAGGTTTTGGGGTTAAAATGTTTTTCTGCTCCCCAAAACCCGGAAGGGCAGAAGGGTGGCGCTAGACTGGCCGGCTGTACGGGGTGCAGGTTTTTCAAACTGGCGGAAGGAAAAAGGTGGGAGGGGGTCTCCTTTTTTGGTGCTGGTGGTACTCCGGGGGACGGGGAGGTGAAGCGGAGGGTGATCCCCCGATCATGGGCTCCCGAGAAAACATGGGCAGCCTGAGGAAAAGCTTGGGGATGGTGGAGGGAAGGGGGAGACAGGGGGGTGTGACAGTGGGTTTGGGGGTCCCGGGGCAAATCTGGCCTTTTTTTGGCCAATGTTGCCTCCCCTTTCAAAATCAAAGCATTCGTTTCATGTGGGTTTGACATGTTTTGGGGGTGGTTAAAAATTTAAAGGGTTTTTTCCTCTACTTTTGGGGTTTACGGCATAGGCGGCATATGACATCCTGGGTTTAAAACAGAGGCTTGGTCAAAGAAGGCCCAGGCTTGAAGGTCCCGGAACCCCTTTTGGAAAGGCGAAAAAGCGAGGAGCGGGGTTTTTCGCTGGGCCGTGGCAGGCCCGAATCATACAGCGGACTTCCGCGGGCCCCCCTCTCCCTTTTTTTGGTGGAACCCCTTTTCTGACAAATACCCCATGTTTCCCTCCTCGTTTCCCGTGATGAAGCCTCGCAAGCAAAATTCTCTGAAAAGACCACGTTGGGATCCCCAATGTCTCATCATTATATCAATACAGGGGGAAATTCCCTCGTCCGGCCCTTCTTTATCCAGGATCTGCGGGCTACAAACCGGGGGACTGCAAGGCGTTTTCCCACCCCCCGGGAATTTTTTTTCCAAATTTACCGGCTTCTTCTCCTCCTCTGAAAGGGGATCAGTATTTGGCGCAGAGGCCCCGAGAAAATTTATCCTCCCTTTTGGGGCCTTTTTGATTTTTTTAACCCTGCCTTCTGACCCCAAAACCGCCCTTTTTTTCCAAAAAGAAGTCTTTAGAAAATGGATTATCCACAGTGGTGGGGACCCCAGTTGACATTTTGGGCTGCTTTTATGTTGGAAAAGGATGCTGGTGTGCCGATGACGACATTTGTGGCCTGACTGGGGGGGCGGGAGGGAAAAACCCGCTGGGTGCAGGTTCAATTAACCATGAAAAGGGGAGATTTGGGGACGCTGTTTTTTTTCTGAGATTCACAGGGGCCCCCACCCAAACTTGACAGGCCTGACGGTCCTCAACGGGCAAAACCCCGGCAAAGGTGTTTTTTCGCCAGCCCCTGGAAGGAGCACCTTCTCCCGTAAACCCTACCTCCTTTTTCCTTTCCCCCCCCCTTTGGGTCGCTTAACCCCCTGAATTTCGCTCCATGTTGAAATATAAAAATTTGAGAAAAGGGATGGGAAAAGTTTTTTTAAAATCCCCTTATTAAAAGACGGGAAATCACAGCTATTTTCCCAAAACCCTCAAAAACAAAAAAAAAATTTGGGATTCAAATAAACTGGGAAAATAGAACTATCAAAAAAAGCTGGCCTGCCCAAAGTGAAAAAAAACGTATCTGAAATGTATTCGGAAAAATACAAGGGATTTTTGGCCCTATCAAAATTTTACCCGTGGTTTACAAAAAAAAGGGTGATTCAAAAATTTTAAATGCAAAGTAAAATTTATAAACCCAAAGGGTGGCCTGCGCCAAAATGAAAAAAAAACTTTTCTGAAATGTTTTTCGGATAATAAAAGGTTTTTTCGGCACCTTTTCAATTCACCCTGTGGGGGACACAAAATTGCTTTGGGAAACAATTTAAAAAACAAAATAATCTAACAACAAAGCTGGCCTGCGCCAAAGGAAAAAAAACCCTATCTGAAATGTATTGGAAAAATAAAAGGGGATTTTTTTCCCCCTATAATTCAAACCCGTGGTGATTAAAATTCTGGTTTTAAAATTTTAAAGCAAAGTAGAAAAATTTAACAAAACTGCCTGCGCCAAAAATAAAAAACCGGATTTGAAATGTATTCGGATAATAAAAGGGGTTTTTTTTTGGGCACCCATCAATTCAACCCGTGGTGACTATAAAAAATTTCTGGATTTTTAAATTTTAAATGCAAAGTAGATATATCAACAAAAACTGGCCCGCCCAAAGTGAAAAAAAAACGTATCTGAAAAAGGGTTTTTGGATAATCAAGGTATTTTTTTGGGACCTATCAATTCCATGTGGTGACTATAAAAAATTTCTGTATTCAAATTTAATGCAAACTGCCTCAATGGGAAAAAAAGCTGTATGCGCCAAAGTCAAAAAAAAACGTAAACTGTTTTATTGTATAATAAAGATATTTTTGGCCCCCTTTCAATCACCTATGGGAAATAAAAAAATTTCCTTTTAAATTTAGATTTTGTGCAAACTGCCCCAATGAACAAAGCTGTAGTGCGCCAAAAATAAAAAAAAACACCCTATCTGTTTTGTTATTGTATAAAACAAGATAATTTTTTTTGGGACCTTTCAATTCACCCGTGGTGAAAAAATAAAATTGCTTGGGTTCCAAAATTTTTTGTGCAAGGTGGATAATAACAAAGGTGGAAAGGGCCCCCAATTAAAAAACACCTATCTTTTTAAAAGTATTCGATAATAAAAAAATTTTTGGGCCCCCAAAAACCTGGGTTACTAAAATTTTTTGGTTAATTTAAGGGGAAAGGTGGAATTTAAAAAAGGGGGAAAAAATTTTTAAAAAAGAAAACCTGTTTAATAATAAAAGTTTTGCAACTTTAAAACAAAAGGGGGCCCAATTATGAAAAGGTTTGGGGGTTAAAAAAATTAATTTTGGGGGCCCCCTATTTCCAGGGGGAAAAAATGAAAAATTTTTTAAAACCAAAACCCTTTTAACTGTCCCTAAGTCTGGTGAACCCTTTTTCCATTTTTCTTTATAGAGCTTGCTTTTGTTTTGGCCCCCGGGGCCCCCCCCCCCCCTCCCCCCGTGACTTTAAAAGCGGTAGATGCTCCTTAAAAATTTTTTCCCCCCTAACTTAAAAAATCTTCCAAACTCTAATTTTAAACTAAATTTTTAAGGATACAGCTTTAGTAGAGTAAAGAAATTTGAATAATTTTCCTGGCTGTTTTGGGCACAAGAATGACCAGTCCTTCTGCTTGAGGGCGCCCGAGAGACACTGAGGTGAAAAGGGAAAAGTGTTCATGAAAAAAAAGGGCTTGGATTTTTTTCCCGCCAATCCAACCCCTTTCACATCCCCCGTCATGAAAGGGCGCCACCCCATCTCAAACCCCGCTCTATTTTGAAACTTTATTGCTGGCCGGGAAAATGACAGGAAGCGCCGAAAATGGGCGATCTTAAAAGATGATAAAAGATTTTAACATAAAATTATCGCATGATCTAAAAAAATTTCGATCAACATAAAAACTGGCCGGGTTTTAACTTTTTCGAAAATAATCGCCCCAACACTACCTTTTGGGCCCCCAAGAATTTTTTTAGGGCTCCCTGTGGGCCTTTCCTGCCCCTTTCAATGCACAGTGCCCCCCCCAGTCTTGCTTTAACCTATATAGAAAAGGTTTTGGTGACATTAAAACATAAATAACCGTAAATTTTGCGGGGGCTTCTGGAGTCTCCCGCAAAAAAAAAAAAAACCCTAAAATAAAAATATATATATTTTTTTTTTATATTTTTATATATATATACCTTAAAAAAATAAAATATAAAAATTTTTTTAATTTTATTTTTTATATATATTATATCTTTTTATTATATATATATTATAATATAAAAATATATATAGTTTTTTTTTTTTAGTTTTTAAAATTAAAAGGGGGGGTAGACTAGAAGCCCCAGCACGATTACAGGTTAGTATGATTATACACTGTGCATGTGACAGAGGCAGGAAGGCGCAGTGTGCCCCTAAAACATACAGTTGTGTTCAAAAGTTTACGTACCCCAGCAGGGAATTTTTTTCTTTTTTTGGCCTTTTTCCCGAGAACAAAAATAATAACAAAAAACTTTTTTTTTCCCCTCATGGTTAAATGTTGGGGGAAACCATTTTTTGTCAAAAACTACTTTGTTTCTTTTTTATAAAATTTTTAAAGGGCAACCCCAAAAAAAACCAAATGACCCTGATCAAAAGTTCACTTTCCCTGGTGAATTTTGTCCCCGACAACATGCACAGATTGAAAAAAAGGGGTTTTGAATGGCTACTAAAGGGGAAAAAATCCTCACCTCTGACCCTTTTGCTTGTAAACAGTGGGGGGGGTGCAAAAAACTGAGTGAGGGCAATGACATTTTTGGATTGTGATTCCCTGGGGGAAAACAAAATAATTGTCCCAAAAGGATTACGGAAAAGGTAGTTTTAACTGTAAAAAAACAGGAAAGGGAAAAAAAAAGATATCCCCGGGAATTGATAATGGGCAGTCTGCAGTGTTTAAATTTTTGGGGTTTAACAAAGGGAAAATCATGGGCTCTTTTAAAACCCAAACCCCTTTAAAATAGACTAAAAAAAATTTGTCGGGCCACAACTGCCCAGGAAAATTTTTCAGGATGCAAAAAAAACCCACAAATAACCCTCAACTGAAATACAGGACTCTCTGAAAAAAGCGGTGTGGCTTTTTCAAGATGGGGAAAAATAAGGAGGGACTTGAAAGGGAAAATGGGGTGATGGGGGAGTTGCCAGAAGAAAGCCATAACTGCGCAAAAAACCAAAAAAAATATCTGCCTACAAAACCCTTTAAACAGCACACCTTTAAAAATTCTGGAACTAGGTAACTTGAAAGGGTAAAACCCCAAAAAAAACTTTGGGCCAAACAAAAGAAAGGGTTTCAAATTTTTTAAAGGGGGTCAAAAGGCCTATCATGAAAGAAACACCATATCTAAAGTAAAGCACGGAGGTAGATTGTTGATTTTTTTGGGGTTGTTTAGCTACAAAGGTTCAGGAAACTTTTGGGCAAAGTTTTAAGGAAAGATGAATTCAGGGGACGTTTTTTCGAAATACTGGAAAGGGAAATTTTTCATCATCAGCCTGGGAAACTGCGCATTGGGGCTACTTGGGACATTCAAAAAAGGTTTAACAAACCAAAAATTTTCCTGTCATTGGCTACAGCAGAACCCAAAATAAGGTTTTTAAGTGGCCATCTCAGTCTCCTGACCTCAATATTTACTGGGGCCCCCTCTGGTGAGATTTCCCCCAAACTCACAGGGTTTATGTTAAAACGGGCCCGGAATTTACAGGGAATGGAACTTTTTCCCAAAAAATGGGAGCTTTACCATCTGAGAAAGTAAAGAGCCTCATCCACAAATTACCCAAAAAGACTTCAAGTGCCCTTGATGTTAGAGGGGGAATATACAGTATTTTAAAAATGGTGTATGTAAAAATTTTGATAAGGGGCTTTGGTTTTTTTTTGGTTTTTTTATGATTTAAAAAAGGGGAAAACACAGTAGTTTGACAAAAAATGGCTTCACCCCAACCCCTCACCCAAGGTGGAAAAAAATTTTTTTTTTTAATTCAGTTTCTGAAAAAAAGGGCAAGAAAGCAAAAATTCTACCAGGGTATGTAAACTTTTGAGTTTACCCTAAATATATACTGGGCACATATATAATGTTTTAGACAGTTTGTAGACCCTTTTGCTCTTTGTCCTTCAAAAGAGGTGTGGCTTCGGTAAAAAAGGGGTTGGCCCAGGGGAAGGGGATTTTTGGGTCAATTGCAAATTTCCCTTTACCAAAAAAAGCGCCAGTATTTTGCTACAATTAGTGACATTTTTAAAAAAGGGCCCGCTACCTAAAAGACTAAAATTAGAATAACGGCTAAAAAATACAAAAAAAACCCCGATTTTTTCAACAAAAATGATAAACGTGGCTCAAGGGAAAAAACTGTGTAGTATAGGTTTCTAATGTCTAAGTGTTAGATGGTACTGTCTAATCAGCTATACTATATTTGGAAAATAATATTTCTGAATTTCCCTCATGTACTACATTGAGAAAAAATTATTTTTGATTGTATAAAAGAGTCACGTGTCTTGTGGAATTTTTGGGAAAGGGGATTTTTTAGCTAAAGTTTTGTGCTTTAGTAATTAGGGCGACAGTTAAAAAATATTTGGGGTGGTAAGAGGCCAAAAATCTGGTGTAGCCCTGTTCTATAGATGTATGAACAGTCAAACTCCAAACTATGGCACAATCTGCGCCTGCCACGAAAGTGGTCTGCCTGAGGCCAAAAATTGGGATAGGGGGGAACTAGATTTTCCCCTTTCGGGCAAAAAATACCAATTATTTCTTCTTTACTACTAAAAAAAATGCAAAAAAAAAAAAAAATTCTATTAAATTTTCAAAAAACATAGAAATTTAAAAGAAAATAAAATTTTAAATTTTATAATATAAAATTAATATTAAATTAGGTAATTTCCAAAAAATTTAAAATTAAACCCCTTTAAAAATGTAAAAATAAAATTTTTTTTCTAAAATTTTTAAAATTTAAAAAATTTTTTAAAATTAAATTTAAAACCAGTAAAAACATCCTAAATAATTCCCGTTTTTCAATTTTACGGATTTTGGAAATTTTTTACCCAGTGATTTCAAACACTTCACAGTAGGCTAAAAAAAAAAAAAAAAGGTTTTAAAATAGCATGTCAGGGGAACAGAAACTATGGTAGGTGCTCGAAAAAGAGGGGGGGACTTTTTGCCCCCGAAATGTGCAAAATTGTGCGGCCTGCCTTTTTTGCTACCCTTTCAACTAACGTTATGTGAAGTAAAATTTATGGCAAGGGTTTCTGATGGGAAAGGGTGTTTAAAATGGCCCCAAACAAGCCCCTCAGCCGACCTGTTCCCGGGGTATGTAGAATTAAGGCGACCTATTTGCCCAACATTTTGAAAAAAGAAAATTACATACTATATAAAATTTGAAAAAAAAGGTTTTTTGTAAGTTTTTAATAATAAAAAAGGGACAAATATAAAAATCTGAAAAAAAATTTAAATTTTATTAACATCAAAAATGTTTATTTTAAAGAAAAAGCAATTTAAAAATGAATTTTGGAGCTTCTGCAGAAAAGAAAAAAAGCTAAAAAAATTTCAATCATTATGATTCCCAATGTTTTCTTTCAAACAAATTGTTAAAATTGCCTCCCTTGCCCCAATCTCAATTTTGGTGGTTAGAATGTTACATGAAAATAAGAAAGGTTTAATTACAATCCACCCATAGTTAAAAAACGGGAAAATTTTTTTTACTTCACTTCTTATAGAGACTAGTGCAATTGTTTGGAATTGATTTTCTAATGAAAAAATAAAATTAAATTTCATAATAAAATTTTTTCTGTTTTTTTGTTATTTTTCATTTTTTACTAAAATTAAACATGAAACGAATTTTAATCAGATGGTGGCAGGGGTTAAAATTTTTAATTTTGTTTGCAGTAAACCCTTTTTAATTCTACAATATGAAAGAGCCGGGCACACAAGTCCGCTGGGGACTTGTGGTGCAGCAAAATTTTCTTTTCACTGCATCCCTATTCTAAAGGGGGGTTTTTTTAGGGGTAAATACTGTACTGGTTTTCTAATTTAAAAATTTTTTAAAAATTTTTATTTAATTTTCTAAAAATTTTTAATAAATTTTTTATTTTTAAAATTATTTTAAACGGGTAAATAAAGGGTTCTATTTTTTAAATTTAAGACGTGAATTTTATTTTAATAAAATTTTTTTTATTCATTTTATATTATTGGAAAATTATTTTCTTTTAATAAAAGTTTTTAAAAATAACAACCATTTAAACCTTTTGGGCCCAGCTTGGGAAGGGAAATTTTGTGGGGTTTATATCCCATTTTTTACTATAGGAACACGATAGGCTTTTTTTCAAATGTATGAAAATGCAGAAGAAACCGTTACATCATTTGTTTTCCCAAAATAAATATTACACTACTACCCCAAAATTTTCCCACCATTTAGGGATAGTGAAAAATACCAATGGACACAATGTTTTGGTTTTCAGAAATATTAAGTATTACAGTGCGTTACAACTATTGGGCTTACTGGTGACATTTTTCCCTGACCAAAAGTTTTTTCACTTTCCTTTTTTTCTTCCTTGATCCATACCCGGGTTTTATGGGCTTCTGGGGCCCCCCACAACTTATCCTTGCAGAGGGGTTTTCCCAAAAAATATCCCTTTAAAAACTTCACTTTTCCCCCACCTCTCTACCTGTTTTCCCCCTTCTGCACAAATTTCCCCCTGGGGGTTATAGGGGAGGGAGGGGTTTTTTGGGTTTATTGCCAAAGGGGTGTTTTTATGTCGGCAAATAGGGTTCCCCTTGGGTTTTTAAATTTTTTAGGGGGGCAGGGAAAAACAAATTTAGTATGAACTTTTTTTTTAGTGTTTTGTTTTTTTTACAAGTTTTCCCCCCTTTGGACTATTTTTGGATTTTTTGGGACTTTGTCAGGGCCGAGGGGTTGGTTTTTAAATTTTTGACTAAAAAGTTTAATGAAGATGATTCCGGGGGGGTGTTTAAATTAAAAAATATAGTTTTTTTTATCTTTGGGGGTTTTGACTGTAATTTTTTTTTTAAACCCTTTTTTTTTACAGGTGTGGGAGAGTTTACCCTAGGAAGTCGCCCTGTTTTTTGCCCACCAGGGTGGAGTAAAAACAGGGATAAATGACAAGCGAAAATGTCACCAAGGACTAAACCCGGCCCCTTGGTTTGGGAAAAAAAGAGCCATGCATGTAGGGTTTTCAGCCCGCATTATTTTTGGGGTATAGTTTTGTGTGACTTTTTAGCGTTTTCCCGGGGTCGGGGTCTTATGGGAGTAGACAAAGTGGGGGGGGTTCCCCTCCCCTTGTTTCAGGACAGGGGGTTTGGCAAAGGTCTTGGGGGCCATAAAAAGGGCTGGGGCCCGCAGGGTTTTTTTTTGGGGGGCCCGAAGCTTAGAGCAGGGGTGGGATTACAGTGCTTTTACATCTATTGACTTACTTGGGGACTTTTCCCTGACCAGCGTTGTTTTTACTTTTTTCCCCTTTTTTTTTCTTCCCTTGGGGTCCATCTGCTCTGATGGGCTTCTGCCGGGCCCCCCACAAACGATCCTTTCGGGGGGTTTTCCAAAAAAATATCTTTAAAAAAAATTTACTTTTCCAGCACCTTCCCCACCCGTTTTCCCCCTTTGTAAAAAAATTCCCCCTGGGGGGGAATTTGGGGGGGAGGGAGGGGGTTTTTTGGGTTTATAGGCAGGGGATGTATTTTATGTCGGCACTAGGTTACCATAGGGTTTATAACTTTCAGGGGGTGCAAGGAATACAGGTTAGTATGAACATTTTTTTTAGTGTTTCTGTTTTTCTATAAGTTACCTCCTTTGGACTATTTTGGATTCTTTGGACTTTGTCAGACCAGGGTTGGTTTTATTTCTTTGACTAAAGAGTCAATGAGAGATGTTGCCGGGGAGTGTTTATTAAATATATAGTTTTTTTTACCTGTTGCGACTAATTTTTTTTACCTTTTTTTTTTTACAGTGTGTGGTTAAAATTTACCATTGGGGGGAAGGGGCGGGAATTTTTTGCCCCCTAAAAATGGAGTAAAACCAGGATCTGACAAACGGGAAAAATCAAAAGGGTAAATGGCCTTGGGGGAAAAAGAGCCCTGCATGGTATGTTGTCAGCCCCAATTTTGGGGGTGTATATTTGTGTTTATTTTTCAGCGGGGTTTCCTGTTTTTCGGGTCTTATCAGGGGTAGACAAAGTTGGGGGGTGTCTACCCCCCTTGTTTTTAGGGCAGGTTTTGGAAGGGCCCCTGGGGGGCCATAAAAAGGGCCCCGGGCCCCAGGTGTTTGGGGGGGGCCCGAAAAATGAGCAGCAGTTAGCGGAGAGAGGCTCTAGCCCCAGAAAGGGTTTGGGGAAACTTTTGGGAACCCGTGGTGGTTGGTTAAAAAAGGGTTTAAGTGGGGCCTGAGTAGTAGACTCAGACCACTGGTTAGAGGGGTCTCTAATTGGTTTAAATTTAAATGGCCAGATGCCGATATGTTTGGTTTTTGTTATGTGTTATAAATCATGTGCCCGGGAAAAAAAACTGGCTAAAGGGCCCGGTTAAAAGAAAAATCTTGGTGCAGAAGGTTGATGTGCCAAACGATCTACCCAAAAACATGGGATCCAGGAACTAAGAACTAACCCCCCACCCCCCTCAGGATGGTCCAAGAGAGCATCCAAGTGTGAGTGAAAGCTTACTTATGGTGGAGGATGCAGCCAAGTTTGGCACAATTGAAAATGGCACTTTAGTGGGTGATCCCGTGGGGTGGGTGAAATTTTACTAGTGTTGGTGCTGCAGGGGTTTAAATTTTAAAGGGCCGTAGCCCCGACTATTACTGTGCAGGAGAAAAGAAATGTTTTTACTGCCCCGGGCAAAATATACTGACAAGGGCTCAAAAAGGAAGGGTGCAAACAGAGTTGAAAAGGTCCAAGATTTTCGGCTGGGTGGGCTTGGTGTGTACATAAGAGACAGACCCAGCACAGAGATTGTGTGATTGCTGGGGGTGTGAAGCGACTGTCACATGAGAGAGGGGGACACACCCCAGTGAAGAGACTGTTGCTGCCTGAAAATTTTTTCGGTTATGGAGGACATTTTTGAGCTGGTGTGCTGTATGATCACGCAGCAAGCAGTACCTCCTTACCGTAACCAATCAAAGCCCTGGTGGGAAGATGTACAAGATTGGTGCTGGGGGGAATGTCCAGAGGGCAAAGAACCAGGTCGTTCTTCCAAGAAAAGGGCCAAGTGGGGCAAAGCCAAGTCATTAATAGGCCTGGATCCAGTCATAACTAGCAGCAACCAACCGCCTCAGAAGACAGTAGCTGCTGTGGTCCCGTGTGAGGAGCTGTATGGGAGATGCTTCAAAGCAGAAAGTGGTGTGCCTAAGTGTCCTCTGACCAGGTGGAAGATAGAGGGGAGGACAGTAAAAACCCTGGAGTTGCGAATGGGTGGGATCCCACTTGGGGTTGATCTGGAACATCTCCAGAGTGCACCCAGATATAATACCATTTCTGAAGACCCGACCAGAATCTGGTAAGACAGTGTCCATACTTTTCGAGACCTGTCTTGGAACTGTCAATCATGTGCTTGAGGAGCTGCAGGTGGAATTCATAGTTGGTAGAGATTTTCCAAATTTCTGGCAGTTGTGGGGGACCAAGAGTGTACCAGATGGAGCAGATAGCTTTTCTGGGACAACGTCCCCTGCAGAGGGTGTTGTGCCACTGCCTGAGGGAAGAGCCAGAATTATCACCTGTGAAAATCCCTGAGAAGATGGTAGGCAGAGAGTCTCTGTCCAACAGTCTGAATATGGATCAGGATGTGGAAACATGTGCCCAGAAAGTCTGCCAAGCGAAAAGAGTCCAGAGAACAATGAGTCTGTGATACATGGACTTGAAAAGTCTCATGGACTTTATGGTTATGATATATCTAAAATGGTGTCTATTGAAAATGTCACTAGTGAGATAAGTGTGCCTCTAATAAATAGCTCAGTCCACTACCTGACAAGGAGGAGGGGAGCTGAGTCACAGAGTCAGCTGCAGTAACAGCCAAATTTGAAATAGCTGCTAAAGCGGTAGCGGGTGTAGCTGAGACGCGGCCCTGGGTGGACAAGTGGCTAGAGGTGCTGTAGCAATAGAGGAGAGCAGCTTAGGTCTGCCCTAGCAGCTCCTGGCTGTCAGAGCCAAGGGGGAAGTTAATGCAGCATTTGAATTAGCTTCTGCAGAAAAGAAAGCCCCAGCTGTAGAGCAGACTATCTCAAGTGGTTAACAGTGCTGGGAGTATCGCTGAGGATGGGTGTCCTGTGGTGGATGACAATCTGGAGAAATGTGCAACCACTACAGTCTCAGGTGGAGCTAGTGTGGTTCTCCGTAGCAACAAGGTATCCTCTGCATCTCCTGTTATGAAAAGCTATGAATATGAGTGCCCTGCCGCTATGTGTGAAGTGTCTGGATTACAATTGGTAAATGTGTCTACCAGTAACCCCAGCACGCTGTGTGTACGTGATGGTAACATGCAAGTTGAAGATGCGCCCCTAGTGGTAAGGGTGGGCAACTGCACAAGTAGCGCAGATTGTATGGGTCCAGTGATGGATGGCCATTGTGTCGCCTGGAAGGGAAAAGGCAAATCCTGGGAATGATTTGCCAGGAGACAAGTTTAAAGAGGGTGTGTCCAGACCCTAATGAGGTGTATGCATGCATGAATGAGGCCTCAGAGAGTGAGGAACATACTTGTGTAAAGGAAACATGTGCTGAGGCAGATTCTGTGTGCAGCCCTGGTCAGTGTATTCCAGAGAGGGGGCTCTGTGATGGAGATTGTTACACTGCAGGAAATGAACAGAACGGTCATCCTGGGACCTGTAGTGCAGCTTAGCTCACTCACTCCAATGGTTGCTGTATTTCCAGTAGCCTTTCCTGCAATGGTCACAAAGATGGCAGTGATGGTAGTGACAGAAAAAGGAGCTTCAAGACACAACAATGAAGAAGGTTTGCTCAAGCTCTAGTGAGGGGCATGTTAGGGTATTTGAACATTCATATGGTAAGGAAATCGCCAGTAATGAAGAGGAGGTAAACAGCAAGGATTTCCTATGTACAGCAGTTGTCAGCAGTACCCAGGAGATAACTAGCATGTATACTGAGAGTTCTCCCTTAGAGACTGTTACATGGGATGTGAAGGAAACATCTCCACACGTTGCTGTAGAGGGTCTGCTGCTGAACGGGACTGGTGAGATGTGTGCACAGGGAAAGGTGTTCTCTAACACTGGTGAGGTGGTCAGCGGGGTAGACCAGATTTCCTCTGGTAGAAACAAAGTGACTGCTAGCAGCCAAGAGGCGGAGCTTCAGGGTCTAGAGAAATTAGAGAATGTAGCTTACCCTAAGGGGCAGGAGATGGTCAGTGAGGACCAGAGGACTTGTGATGAAGAGAGGTTTGGGTCTCAATATAATCCTGCAAACAAAGAGTAGCATGTTGGAGCTCAGAGGCATCACTAGGAGACATGGTGGATAGCAATCCTGAGAGGTGTGCTGTCATTTTAGCTTCCTGTGAAGCTAGTGTGGTTGCTGAGTCCAACCAGGCGTCTTTTTCTTCTGTGAGACCCAAAGTAGTGAAGATACTACCCAGTGGGCACAATGCCAAGGTAGTCTGTGTGCCAAGGCTACTAGGTATGATAGCGCTGGTATTGGGGTTGTCAGTAGTAACCTTGTGAATGTCAGCATGCAGACTGCAAGTGCTAACATACTTGTTGCAGAGCATTCATGGTATAAGCCCACGGCTGAGCAATATGTGGACAATTTAGTCTCCTCCTCTGAAGATGTAGGGAATGATCGCCTGTGTAGGAGCTTTGAGCCTGGAGGAAGATTGTGTAAGGTGAAAAAGACCTACTGCCTTTATCAAAGGGGAGGGGGATATGTGGTAGAGCGACCATAGGCAGCCGCATGTTTCTGCTACCAGATGAAGTATAAGAGGATACCGACAAGCGACATGTCACCAAAGGTACCTGGCCTTGGTGGGATAAGAGCCATGCGTGTATGTTGTCAGCCTCAGTAAGCAGATGGCAGCGGTGTATAGTTAGTGTGGCTTTTCAGCTGTTCCTGGGTCGGCTCTTATCAGGAGTAGACAATGTTTTGGAAGGGTGTCTGCTCCCCTTGTTCCAGGACAGGTTTTTGACAAGTCCCTGGAGAGCCATAAAAGGCCTGGGCCTGCAGGTGTTGGGGGGGTATCGATGCTGCCAGAAGCTAGAGCAGCAGAGGAGCTGGAGAGAGGCTCTGGCCCCAGAGGCTTGTGGGAAGCAGGTAAACTAGTGGCGGCTGGTTCAAGGTGTGTTATAGTGGTCCTGAGTAGAAGACTCAGACCACAGGTTAGAGATGGTCTCTAATTGAGTTTATTAAGGGGCCAGATGGCCGAGATGTTTGTTCATTTATGTGTTATAATCCTGTGCCTGAAAATAAAACTGGCTAAGGCCAGGTTAAAGAGACTCCTGGTGTCAGAAGGTTGATGCACCAATACTGATCTACCAAAGAATGGCGATCCAGAAACTAAGAAACCCCCAACCCCAGGATGGTCCAAGATTGCATCCAAGTGTGAGTGAAAGTGTTAGTAACAAAGGTGTCTGACAGACACCTCTCCATTTGTATCACTAGGATTTTGTGTCAGCCAGTGGTGTTTTCTGTCATCCCCAAGGCTCACACTAACCCCCTCTCACTTTTACCCTAGTACCCAATGCACCAGGGATACTCGAAAGAGCCAGGTTAACATCAGATACAGAGCCTATAAAGTGATGGTCGGCTTCTTAGGCCGCTTTGGACTGTTATTTTTACGGTTGGAAGGGCCCAAAATCCATGGATCTTCCCATCCTGGTAATATTAGCCTGCAGCTGCTGCATTTACCTTGGCTGGTTATGAAAAAATGAGAGACACCCCATATCATTTTCTTTTGCTCATTTGCGTAAATAATAATAATAATAATAATAATAATAATAATAATAATAATAATAATAATAATAATAATAATAAAAAAGACATAGGAAAACCCCTTTTTGATAAAACCAAGAAAAAAGGCATACTGCCATGATCAGAGTTATCTTCTGTCCCCACTGCTGAAGACAAGTACTGGCTGTAACTAACAGCTGTGACCTGCCATGTATAGAGATAGCTCAACTCCTGAGCCTGCTCCATACTCATGCCTCCTTACTGATGTAGGTGCCATAGGCAGTCAGCTACCTCTACCTAGACATCTTTCTAGCTCTGCTTGTAATGCAGCTCTATTTGGAGGCAATTGTAGGTTAAAATGCTAGTCTGATCATAGGGCAGTTTTTGGTGTGGGTTTATGAGTAAGAGGAGACCAAGGTACAAGGCTAATTGTACATACAATCTCTAATGATATAATCCAGAATAAATGACTCCAAAGTAGCTCCAACCTTTATGCATAATGTATAAAAAATTAGCATAGACCTGTAATACACATTCTTTTTCTGACATTTTGTTTCTGCTTTCCATAAACACGTTATGGGGAATAAATCTGCAAGATAAAATGCCTTTGGGGCTATAAGGGCTTAGTCAGTCTGGTGTACGGAGCTGGGCAAATGAGAGGCATTTGTCTGTGTGCAATTTAAATCATTCGCTTTTATTTTTATTTTTAGTTTATTAGAATTTTTATGGCTACATGTGCAATTATTCCTTAGTAGTATATGAGTGATATGAGAAATGTTGTTTTATCCAGTATTTTTAATAAAATTCAATTTGTGCTTTCAAGTTATATCAAAGTGAACTTGTAAGTATGTTTTGGAATAATGCAGTGAAAATCTTGGTGATAAAATGGGCATGTAAATAAAGTCCCAATGCCCATCCTCCCACCCTTCCCCCCATAATTTAATCTTTAAAAAAAAAGTGGCAAGCGGATTGAGACAGACACATAGAAGCACTTAAAGTAATATATCAGCATTGCAATTTTGCAGGTCCCAAATTGAATAAAAGCATCACAATAGCATAAACACAATGATCTTTTAGGCCAGGTTTATAGGGCAAACGTAGAAAAAAAATTGCCATTTGCGGTTGCGCAAATATGTTAGGTTTGCAGTTTGACTGTTAAAAATAGTCACATTGCAAACAGGTCTCAAGCAATTTGAAGTCACACACAAATTACATTGAGGTTAATGCTGGCAAAGTTAGTATTACTAAAAATCAAACCGTTTTCGCTTTGTTTTGGTTGTTTTGCACTAACAGTAGGTGAACAGTCACAACAGTCTCTGTGGTTCCTATTTGTCAGACTCACTACAACTCCAAGCTCACCACCATCACTAGGCCCACTCCAGAACAGTCCGCATGCCTGCATTCCTGACACCCCTGTCACTGTCACTTTACAGATGCACACAGCATACACGGGGCACTCCGTTAGTCCCTTTAAAAAATATTTCATAAAAATCTCTCTTTGACTATGTTCTTAAGCTTTGCCAAAGTCCTCCATCCCCCTTTTGCTTGTCTAAACCCCATATTGCATACTAAATATGGGTACTAAAGCTTACATGGGGGTTAAGATCTTATCGTTGAACACAAATGGCCTTAATTCGCCACATAAAAGTCCTTCACATGGAGAGAAGCCCTAGAGTCTAAATTGTTTGTTTACAAGAAACTCATCTTAGAGAAGCAGATTCGATTAGTGTTTGTGTGTTTTATATGTTTATTTTTATTCTTATGTGTATGGCAGTAAGTGGTAGCGTTCTGTTCTTAATGTCATCACTTACTATACCACTGCATACTCTACAGGAGTCCTTGTGGCCTACAGATTAGTGCACACGCACGCTGGTCAGAAGGCCGATGCTGCTGCCATAGTGTAGCCAACTACTGCCCTACCAGAACGCATTGTCACACTACTCTGTATAGTGTAATGTTTCATTTAGGGAGAGCTACGAGTGGCTAGACTGTAGCAGCAATAGCCTCCTGACTAGCATGCATACGCACTAGACAGAAGGCCAGTCGGAGCTTCTACACTGTAGCCAAAGGCAGCATCGCACTTATCAGAGCAATGTGACAATGTGTTTGGGGATGTTTTTGGGGAGAGTGGTGGGCTGGTACACTATAGCAGCGATGGCCTCCTAAATTGCGTGAATGCAAGCTAGTCAGAAGGGCAGCCGACACTTCTATAGTGTATGCAATAGATAAAGATGACATTCCGAACGGAACATCATTACTCATTGCCATACATATAATAATAAAGATAAACATATAAAATACCCACTTATAAAATCACATCAATAAAGTCTACAATTGAAAAATAAGTACAGCACTCAAATGTAGAATATTGAAACTGGGTGCCAGCAGACGGGTATTAGACCAAAAAAACACTTGTAGAAAAACTGTAGAATCCAAAGCACTCCAATAAGATTAAAAAAGTGAAAAACATTGCATTCATGGGTGAATAAAAGCACTGTTTTTCACTTTTTTAATCTTATTGGAGTGCTTTGGATTCATGAATAAAGTCTATGTACAGTCATATGAAAACGTTTGGGCACCCCTATTAATCTTAATCATTTTTAGTTCTAAATATTTGGGTGTTTGCAACAGCCATTTCAATTTGATATATCTAATAACTGATGGACACAGTAATATTTCCGGATGGAAATGAGGTTTATTGTACTAACACAAAATGTGCAATATGCATTAAACCAAATTTTGACTGGTGCAAAAATTTGGGTACCCTTATCATTTTTATTGATTTGAATACTCCTAACTACTTTTTACTGACTTTCTGAAGCACAACATTGGTTTTGTAACTTCACTGAGCTTTGAACTTCATAGCCAGGTGTATCCAATGATGAGAAAGGTATTTAAGGTGGCCAATTGCAAGCTGTTTTCCTATTTGAATCTCCTGTGAAGAGTGGCATAATGGGCTCCTCAAAACAACTCTCAAATGATCTGAAAACAAAGATTGTTCAACATAGTTGTTCAGGGGAAGGATACAAATAGGTGTCTCAGAGATTTAACCTGTCAGTTTCCACTGTGAGGTACATAGTAAGGAAATGGAAGACCACAGGGACAGTTCTTGTTAAGCCCAGAAGTGGCAGGCCAAGAAAAATATCAGAAAGGCAGAGAAGAAGAATGGTGAGAACAGTCAAGAACAATGCACAGACCACCTCCAAAAAGCAGCAGCATCATCTTGTTTGCAGATAGTGTCACTGTGCATGGGTCAACAATACAGCACACTTTGCACAAGGAGAAGCTGTATGGGAGAGTAAAGGGGAAAAGAAGCCGTTTCTGAAAGCACGCCACAAACAGAGTCGCCTGAGGTATGCAAAAGCACATTTGGACAAGCCAGCTTCATTTGGGAAGAAGGTCCTGTGGACTGATGAAACAAAGATTGAGTTGTTTGGTTGTTTGGTCATACAAAAAGGCGTTATGCATGACGTCCCAAAAACACTCCAAGAAAAACACTTGCTACCCACTGAAAAATTTTTAGTGGAGGTTCCATCATGTTTTTGGGGCTGTGTGGCCAATGCCGGCACCGGGAATCTTGTTAAAGTTGAGGGTCGCATGGATTCAACTCAGTATCAGCATCCAGTGAGAATTTGAAGTTACGCCGGGGGATGGATATTTCAGAAAAGACAATGATCCCAAACACAGCTCCAAATCTACTCAGCATTCATGCAGAGGAACAATTACAATGTTCTGGAAGGGCCCAAATCCAGTCCCCCCAGCCCTGAATATCATTGAACATCTGTGGGCACTTTGAAGCGGGTTTGTCCATGCTCGGCTACCATCAAACTTAACTGAACTTGAATTGTTTTGTAAAGAGGGAATGGTCAAAAATACCTTTATCCAGGATCAAGGAACGGGATTAAAAGCTACAGGAAGCGACTAGAGGCTGTTATTTTTGCAAAAGGAGGATCTACTAAATAGTAATGTCACTTTTCTGTTGTGGTGCCCAT
Source organism: Phyllomedusa bahiana (assembly GCA_025379985.1). Classification (NCBI taxonomy): domain Eukaryota; kingdom Metazoa; phylum Chordata; class Amphibia; order Anura; family Hylidae; genus Phyllomedusa; species Phyllomedusa bahiana. The sequence goes on from JAODAL010036348.1 coordinate 28,964, forward strand.
ACTTTTGCACCGGTCAAATTTTGGTGTAATGGCATATTGCACATTTGTGTTAGTACAATAATCCTCATTTCAGTCGGGAAATTTTACTGTGTCCATCAGTTATTAGATATATCAAATTGAAATGGCTGTTGCAAACACCCAAATATTTAGAACTAAAAATGATTAAGATTAATAGGGGTGCCCAAACTTTTTCATGTGACTGTATACATTGTATCCAATAGTGAACCTAATTAATAAGAAAAACTGGACAATCCCTTTAATGTTAGAAACGATCTGTCCTTCGAATTTTACAATCCTTTAGAAATTGTTTCATCTCCTTAATCAGTATTGTTTTGGCCAAGATAATCAATGCAGTAAAATTATTTGTAAGGCTTTGTTCATGTGTAGTGGAAATACTGCAGATTTTCTGTCCAGACTTGAGAGTGGAAAATATATAGCTAAAAAAGTAGAAGCAAAGAAGATAAACTTTTAACAGATCTTATCTGGACGCTTCTAAAAATTTGCTTGAAGAAATTGACGTGCAATTGGTATTTTTGCATCTGCAGCATGTCAAATTATTTTGTGACAAGAGCCAGGATTTGTGGATTATTTTTCCTATTGAATTTAACGAGGAAGTGAAAATCCAAAAATATCCTATTGCGGCCAATTTTGCTGCCAATTGCACATAGATCTCCAGCAACATTTACGATTCCAGGTAAAATTTAAAACAAAAAAATACCATGCATACATATATACAGGCATATAATAGCTAACCATGTTAAGGGTTACTTAATTGAGAGTTGAGAGTTTTTTTTGCTGCTGGTTGTCATTGGCTAGTTGGAGTTATTGCAGCAAAAGGATTTTTTTGGGCACCGGCCGGCTGTGGAACAAAGGTAGGCAAAGCCTATAAATCGGACCTATAGATAGAGGGAATACTCACAGGGGAGAAACTGTGAACTAGATAAAGAGTAAAAGGAAATCATCAGTGTGGAGGGAAGAAGTAGCCTGACAAATAACGAGTATGGAAAGGCCGTGGTCTATCTGAATGTGGACCTGCTTCTTTACCGTTGGGCCAGTGAAGTGCAGGCAGGGCAAGTAGAGACTAGTCCCGCTTGATTGCAAAGTGGTTGCTGCAGAGATGATGGAGACAGTAGGACAATGTGATCATGACTGTATAGACCCCTCTATATGAAATATCATTAATCAAATGTGTGAAACTGTAAGGACCGAGCAAGTATTTATAGTCGGTTTTTGACACTTTATTTTTTACTTTTAAACTGGTGAAAAACTGACTGTAAAGTATCCCCATAAACCTCAATAGAAAATCCAATTTGTAGTCTACATGAATCAGATTTTCTGCGGTTGGATATCAAAACCGACGTTTTTTAAAAAAAACAAACATTTTTCTCTATCGGATTTCACTTGGAAAGCAGCAAAAAATGTACTGATCAATGTCGATGGGGTGTCTGAATCCAAAAACTGCAGCAAAAAAACGGACCAAAAAATGAAAAATACTGATCGGATAATGATTGTAACGCAGGAGTGGATTCGCTGGGCCAACACAAGCAGTGATAGCTAAGCCATGCCAGGGAACGGAGTCTAAGTAGCCCCCGGTATTCACCAGAGCCCGCCGCAAAGTGGGATGGATTTGCTGCGGCGTGAGGCTACCAGGTCGTTACCCCTGACGTGACTTGCTTGCGATGGCGGCCGGTGTACAGCGTGGTACAAAGACGAAATCAGAGGCGTAGTCTGGGGACAGGCAGAAGGTCAGGGCAGGCGGCAGATGGTTTCGTGGTCAGATGACAGGCAGATGGTCAGGGCAGGCGGCAAACAGGCAAGGTCAGGAAACGTAAGCAGGTGGACTGGTACACGGGTAATCAGGACAGAACTCCAATACACTCTAAACGCACGGTAAGCACACCAACAAACTGGCCGAGAGTGCTGGGGGCGTATACCTTATATAGGACTAGCGGCCGTCAATAACCAATTAACGGCACGCTGGCCCTTTAAATCCAGACCAGCAAGCCGCGGCGCCGAGCTCCGTGACAATGATTTAGAATCTGATCAGTATTTTGTCCTTGCCATGTGGATACAGCCTAACTGAATGTCCATAAAGAGGACTTGTCACCTCCAGAGAATCTAATGAAGTAATAGTAGACTAAAATATAAACACTCTCAAAAAAGTTTAATTCGGACAATTAAATAATTTCACCTATAATTCAGTTTTTTGGGTTTTTTTTTAAAAAAAGACAGCACTGAAGGCAGGCCAAGTTGGGATCATCACAGTATGATGGTTCACTATGTGGAAAGCTCTGTGAAACTTACTGCTTCTAAACTGGGAGAGTCCACTGTGCAGGGTGGAGCTTGTAAGTCTGTACCCTCTGTACACTGGGAAGCTCTGTATTGCCATCTTTATGCTGGATGTTATTACACTAGCAGCAATGTGCTATGGAAGAGGAGGCTGGAAGCAACAGATAAACCTTGTTATACATATGTGCTCAGTGTGCAGTGCCTGCTGCACTGTATATACAGTAAGAGACTCAGATTAATCCTTTAAAAACAACTATGTCTTCAGCTTCCCATCCATAGTTGGTATCTCCCACAGAAGGAATCTTACGAGATTGTGAGCTCTCTGTGACAAAGTGAAAGCAAAACCATTCTCCCTGTAATACTGAGAGAAATTATTTAATTTATTAATGACATGTATTTGAGATAAGTCTTTTTTACCTTCTATAAATTTTGGTGTGTTTCTGTAGTGATGATAGGTGCTCTTTAAGCCTGATTACAGCTTGCAGGAACCCAACCTGCTTCAGTCTCTGTGGTTCCTATTTGTCAGACTCACTACAACTCCAAACTCACCACCATCACCAGGCCCACTCCAGAACACTCCGCATGCTTGCATTCTTGACATCTCTGTCACTGTCACTTTACAGATGCACACAGCATACACGGGCACTCCTTTGGTCCCCTTAAACTCCTATGCAACAAAAAATATTTAATAAAAATCTCTCTCTCTCTCTCTCTCTCTCTATCTATCTAGATATATGTATGTATGTATGTATGTATGTATGCATGCATGCATGCATGCATGCATGTATGTATGTATATATATATTTTATATATATAATATATATATTATATATATATATATAATATATATATATATATATATATATATATACCAGCGAGAATTAAAGTCTCCAGGACTTTTTATTTTTTTATTTTTTTATTGTTATAGGGCTCACAAATGTATTATATTAAACCTTGTAATTCAGACTGTAATGAGTCAATACAATATATGTTTTTCTCTATTTGACTTGAATTATTGATATCAATTATCTTTTCAGTGATATTAATTAATTTTTTGAGATGCACTGGTATATACGTGTCTCTGAATTGCTTTCCATGCTTTTATTGTGCAATAGTAGTGAAGGAAAAAAGACATCAATGATCCAATGTAAAATGTTGTTAATTCCTCACAATGAATTGCTTTTTTTTATCTCTTCCAACTCCTTATTTATCTACTTACTACATTACACATAGCTTCTCTTGGAATTAAACAGTGTTTGTGGTGATCATTAAGGCAGAAATTATAGGTATAGAATCCTAATATGTTTTTAACTGAGTTTGGCCATTGTTAATAAAAGTTAAGTTTTAGGAACTTGTTATTTCGATTGGAAAATACTGATATATAGTTACTTTAGGGTAATATGTACACTTTACTATATACACGCACACACGTTTACTCACTATATAAACGTTCACGATGGTTATGTACTGTACATTCATGCACACAACCTTACCGCTTATATTCACATACAAATGTACTAACATCCTGTATATGCACACTCACTACATACAACAACCTGCACACACACTATCTAAATTGTAGACATTTGTATTGGTCATATTACACACATACACAAGTTCTCTATAAAGAATCATGTACTTCACTGTAAGTACATATTTTATACATTCAAATGTAAATTTGTACGGTAGCTTCATATGTAAACACATTCACACAATATACACAGGCATGCACTTACCATATAAATGTATGCATGCAAATGTACGCGCATTACAGATACATACACATTCACTACCTATATGCATATACAAACAAACTATATAACAGTTCATTAAAAAAGTATTCAGACATCTATACATGTGAAAAAGTGAATGAAATACAGGGCAGATACAGTAGACCCTGCAAGAAGGAAAGCCGGCACCCTCAAAAGATATGTTCCTCCAAAAGAAAGCAAATCGCCCCCCAAAAGAGTTGCACTCAAAAGGCTCCACAACAATAAGGGTTTGGTAGTACAGAGCTCTCAGTGGAGCGCAAGTAGAATAGCAATGGACCTAACAGTGATGTGCCATTAAAAGAAGTGATGCAGATCTGTATGTAAGAATCCTTCCACCATCGGCACTTGGCAACTCTCATTGTTTTGGTTCTAAGGGGGTCTGGTAAGTGTGATTCTTTTGGGGGTGCTTCCTTTTCATGGTGTATAGACATCCACTGCGGTACAGTACCGTATGTATCGGTAAAAAGAGGAACAAGAAAATAAGACATCCCCTGTAAATAAGACCTAACCCATTTCTTGGAGCAAAAATAATATGACTGTCTTATTTTTGGAGAAACACGGTATCTCCTGTATGATATAGGCCGTAGGCAGGTGTAGTGTATGAACTGCTTGCTTTATTCATGAAGCCTACACAGACTGATCTGACCCCCCTGCACCGCCATATTAAATTTGTAAATTTTGCAGGCAGCACACTACAACCCCTCTTCCCCTTGGAAACCATATAACGAAAAAAGATCATAAACAAAAATTTAACAGTATGAAAATAATGGTTAAGGAAAAAAAACACCATAATTTTAAACTGAAAATTCCCTGTCCATACACATGTCTTTGAGGTAACTGTGGATTTATTATCGTTTTTGCTTTGGCAATTTGAGTGGATGGTTGGGGGGGGTTTCAGAGTCATTTAAAATTTTATTTCAACTTTGTGTGGCCCACCCCTCCCCCCTTGGTTTTCCCAAATCAAAAAACTTTTTTCACAAGGATGAATTGCCTTTTTTTTTTTGCCTCCAAATCCTCTGCACCCCCTGATTTTTTCCCAAAAAGTATAAGGCTCAGGCTCAAAAAATGGAGACGTTTGTTGCACATTTAAAGCAAAACCTTACCCTCCTTTTAAGGCCACTGTTTGACAGTGGGACGCATTTTTTTGCGATCGCTCGGCTGGATCTTTTTTTCATCTTTTCCTGGAATTTGTCCAAAACTGTGGGAAAAACCCCCCAACATCTTGAAATTTTTTGTCCTGATTGCGACCACAAAAGAAGCTCACCGGACTCCTCCATTATGTGTGGGGGGTGGTTCGTAAGAAAAAAGAAAACGGCCGCCCCTTCTTTCTAATTGAGCAATCCGTAAAACTTTCAACGGGGTTCTTGGGTTTCCTTTCCCCTTTGCTTGTGGCCATAGGGGGTTGTACACGGGTTCAAATGGCTTAGTTTTAGATAATTTTCGGGATTCCTGAAAAAGAACGGGGGACCATTATCCTCACAATTGTTTGGGAAACCGAAAGCAAAGAGCGCTCCAACCCTCAATTACTGTTGATGAATTTGTTTTAGTGAGAACGATAACCCTCTTCCCACCTGAATAATAGTCCACACGACAAAGAGAGGGTGCCCAAAGGGGATGTCACACAGATAAATAGCCAGTTTTTCCCCTGGTCCCTTGGGTAGAACAGTAGGTGTAACTGGTTCGGGTTTGGTTTGCTGCCCCCATTGACAGGCTCAACTGAAGAAACCATCCGTTCAACTTCCTTGTGTTTTCCCTGGCCAAACTTTCTGCGTAATCGTTGTTTGGTTCGACAATACTGGGGGCCTCATGGAAATTCAAAGTTTGCTTTCCCAATTTTTTAGGGCATCACAATCGATTTCCCCGTGAACTAATTGCCAGCAATATCAGTTCATGTTTGACTCTTGATATCCTGGGCCCAAAAATCTTTCCTTTCTCATGTCTGATACACTTTTTAAAAATGTTTTTTTTTTGGGCCCACGATGAAATTGTTCCACCTCCCTTATGTCAATGTTTGGGGAATCTTTCGCAAAAACAAGGTATGTTCTTTCTGCTAAGTTATGACATGGCCCTGAAGACTGGGGACAATCTGGAAAGGGGTCTGCGGCATTAGTAGGCCCGGGCCTGTATGCACTTTAAATGGGTTGGTATAGTGAAGAACCCCATCTCCCAATTCGGTGAGGGTTTGATCGGGGGAATAATCACCTCTAGGGGGCTTGTGATCTGTTAAAATTTTCAACTAAAGTCCATAGAAAAGGGTGGGAACCCCTTTCCACCCCCAAACAACAGCCAAAGCCTCCGTCGTTGAGAATACCGTCTTTACATCGTAAGGGACTGCTTGCATACTGAAAAGGTCTGTGCGCATGTGCGTTGCCTTTTGGACAAAATGGCCCAAAACCTCCCCGGGGCTGGCATCGACATTAAATTTGGGTTTGAGTTTATTGAAATGGCAAAAGTTTTTGGACAAGAAAGCCATTCTTAAGTTCATTAAATGTTTTTTGTTAAAAAACCCCCCCATTTCCCAAAGGGGACTTTTTGGGGGGTTAACTGTCTCAGGGGTTGCTGACAGTCCCATATCTGGAATAATTTTTTCAAAATTAGTTCATAACCCAAGAAACTTCGACTTCTGCGGGGTTTTCAGGGCTTTGTCTCAACACAGCTTTGATCTTACTGCCTCCGGACCAATCCCTTTGTCGGACAGCCTGGCCAAAAAGTCATCTTTTTCATTTAAAATTTGCACTTCATCTCATTTAAAGTCAGTCCTTTCCCCAGTAGCGTTTCGCACGAACGGGACATTTCCGCTCCGGTTTTTGCTCCCCACACAATTATATCTCAGAAAAATTATGTGTGCCTTCACACCCCTGTAAACCTGCTGAATCACATTTGATAGGCCTAGGTGCTGGGTACCCAAACATCAGTCTTTTCCCTAAAAAGCCCTTTTGGGGGCTTCGAATGTTGTAAATGGACTCAGATGCCGGGGGTCAATTCAATTTGATGATAACCCATTTCAAATCCAGTTTGCTGAAGAACTGCCCCATTCATCTCATGTAGAAATCTTTAAATTTTGGGGGATCGGTTTTCTTTGTCTGGAAGCTTTTGGTTACACCCTCTCGTCCACACGATCCGAATATCAGTTCCCTTTGGGGAAAAACAAATAAAGGGGTACCCAAGGGGGGGTTCCTTCCACTGGTTCAATATATCAAGTTCCCCGTAATTCTCAAGCTTGTTTCCACAGGGGATCTCAGGCTAAAAAGGAAGCCTAGCTTTGGTTGTGCAATAGGTTTTACATGTGGGTCAATGTGAAGTTTAACTGAAATCTTTTAGCTTTCAACCCAGGAAACAAGTTTTAAATTCCTTTTCAGTGAAGGTCGCATCAATCCAATCTTTAGTATGCCTATTTCCCTAGCGTTCTGCGGCCTAGCAGGGGGGGATCTGTCCCACCAAAAAAGAATTCATCCCTAAGGAGATCTACCCCCTGTTTTTTGAACAGAAGTGTGAATTGCCCTTTAGTTTTAGTGGAGTACTAGAGCCATCGTGTAAATCGTTTATTGGTTTTGCATAAATTTAAGGTGTTTTCTCTGCGTTTTGAGGTTAAGAAGCTAAGTCCATAACTTTGCAGGTGCTCCAAAATCAATCAGTACTGTGAAATCTGTATCCCAATTTAATGGGTTTGTCCCAGTTTGCTGTGAGTCAGCGAGAAAAATTACACAATCAGGTAGATTTTACTGCAGCTATGCTTTTACTTTTGATGAACCCGGGTTTTTTTCCTGGGGTTGCTTTCTACCCAGCCGCAAATGCCCCATCTTCCACAAAAAAAGCAGTTTTATTCGTACCACAAAAATTAATGGACCCGTGAGGAAAAATTATTTTTTTTATTATTTTTTTGAGGCCATTTTCCGGGGCTGTACTTTATGGGGAATTCTACATAAAAAATGTGGAACAATTCAGGGTGACAAAAATGATTGTAACTAAAAACAGAGAGGAAAGAGGCCCCCTCCCCGGGGGGCTTCAATCTACAAGGAAAAGGGGGAGAAAACAGAAGGTTTGGGGCGGGGACATGTTTGCGGGCCGGTGTAGTGGTGGGGAGTGTGGGTTGTGGGTTTTCCCTGAAGAGAGGGTTTTTCGGTTTTGCTTTTAAAACTGGTGAAATTTGGGGGAGAGTCGATGTTTTGGGGGTTAAAGGGATCAGAGTGGGGGGTGAAGCAGGGAAAGTCTTGGAGACGGTTATGTGAGGAGCGAGAGGGGAGCAGGGAAAAGGTCTGTGGGAGCGGAGATTGCGTGGGGGGAGGTATCTGGAAATTGGGGCAGAGATGTAGGGGGGGAGAGGTTTTTTGGAGAGCCTGTAGGTAGGGGATAATTTAAACAAAAATTATTGGGCAATGGGCACCCGTAAGGGAGGCAGAGGGGAGGGCAGAGGAGTAGCGGGAAGAGGTAAAACAGAGGGCGCAGAGTAGGATGGTTGGAGGGGAGCGAGGGTGAACTGGGAGGCCCAGAGAAGGATTTTTGCAGTAGTCGGCGGGAGATGTGAGGGCGTGGACTAGCTTTTAGTGTGTCAGAGTTGAGGAATGGGCGGATCGTGAAATTTTTTTTCAGGTGGGGGGCGGCAGGCAGAGGTGAGGGCTTGGATGTGCTTTAAAAGGAAAAAGAGGAGTAAAAGGGTAACCCCAAGGCAGCGGATTGTGGGCTGTGAGAGGGTGCGCCATTAACAGTGATAGAGAGATAGGGGAAAGGGAGGAGAGGGACGGTGAAAGATGATGAATTCTGTTTTATCTACATTTATTTTTAAGCGACGGGAGGAAGAAGGAGGAAATATATAGGCATTTTGGGCCCGGGAGAAAAGGAGTTTTCGGCCCGGGAGATAAAAGCGGGTGTCGCCCGCGACGGGGTATTTAAAGCCAGGAGGTATGACGCCCCAGACCAAGAGGTAAAGAGAGAGGAGTGGGCCCAGGACAGACCCCTGAGGGACACCAACAGAGGCGGGTGGGGGGGGAAAGGTGGTGCAGGATGAGAGACACTGAATGTCTTTCAGGAGGTATGAAGAGATCCGGAGGGGGGGCCGGTCCGTGATGCCGGGGAGGGGGATTTGTTTGGGATGGAGTGGCGACCGGTCAAAGGGGAGGACAGTTTAGGGGAGGGCCAGTGTAGTGGGTGGGCTTTAGATTTACTGGGTTTTGGTGCCCTTTGGTTAGGGATTTCGTGGAGGGGTTTGGGGTCGGAACCCTTTTTTGGGGGGGCGGAGGGGTTTAGGGGGGGAGGTGGGAGGACAGTTGAAGAGACGGCTGTTCGGGAGTTTGGATGCAAAGGAAAACAGCGAGATGGGGCGATGTTGGACATGAGGAGGGGTCGAGGAGGGTTTTTAAGGATGGGTGAGGGTGGTGTTTAAGAGGGGAAAGGGGAAGATCCAGGGTTAATGATAGATTGAAAAGGTGGGTGAGAGTGGGAAAAATAACAGTGCTGGGTCGGGGGATGAGGTGGATGGAGGGGGTTAAAGGTTTACGGGAGTGAGGTTGGATTGGACACTAGAGGGGAAAGGTTATCGTGACAAAACAGGGGGAAAGCAGTTATGAAGTGTTCACTGGGGACTGTGTCAAGGGGGGAGGGGGTGGGGGGGCGATTGTGGGGATAGAGGGGGGTATGGGGACTGGGGGTAAGCTTTCTTGAGGGGGTTGATCTTATTTAAGAAATGAGTGGCAAAGCATCTGCGAAGGAAATGGGGGAGGAGTGCTGGGGGGCAAAGGAGAGATTTGAAAGGTGAATAAATTCGGGGGTTGTGGACAAGGAGGATATGAGATTTGAATTTTAAAACCCGTTTGGGGGTGGTGAGTGCGACTTAAATGTTTTGTAGCGATTGTTTGTAGAGGAAAAGTCGTTTGGGAAAGGTTTTTTCCGCGGCTTCAGCAATTTGGAAAGCCGCCTCAGTGTTTGGTGAGTCGTGTGCCGGGTTGTTGTTGAGTTGCGGTTTTGTTGTGTGTGGGGGGAGGATGAGTCCGGGGTGGTGGTGATTGTGTTGTTGTAGAAAGTCGGCTGTGCGGGGTTGTAAGTGGGATATGGGGAAAGAGGTGCAAGAGAATCGAGAGATGCGAGGGTTGGGTTTTGTAATTCTGTGGGGGTGCATAGATTGAGCAGGAGGAGCAGGTGGGGGAGAAGTGGAGAAGGTAAATCGGTTGTGGCGATATGGGGTGAGGGATTTGAATGTAGATAGGGGGCAGGGCGGGGGAAGATGAGGTCCAGCGTGTGTCCGCTGTGTGGGTCACTATATTTAATTTTGCCCAAAGGAAAATTAACTTATCAGTTCTCTATTATTAAAAACTAAAAAGAACTTTTATTTTACTAAACCTTAACCCCCTATCACACTATTTAAAAAACCCGATCTTATCCTCATCATTTAAACCCCTTTTTGCTTTGAAAGAGGGAATAATCCCTTTTATCATCAAGTCTGGTGGAACCCCACCTATTAACAGGAGGCCTTATACTAAAGCAAAGTCTAGCTTCGTAAGGGATCCCCAAACCAAAACTTGGGCGTCGTCCCTAATTCTAGAACGAACAAAAAAGGGCCCCTTGTAACGGCAGCAGGTGACATTGTAGACAGAGGTGAAGTACAATTTAAAACGCATGCCCGACCTCGCGACTGTTTGCCATAACTGGCTTTATCAAAGGTTAAGGGGCCATCACATGTGGTTGGCCACTTTTTTTTTTTCAGTTGGGAAAAAACCCCCCCTTTAGGTGTCACCAATTTGCCTCAGAGAATCCCCATAAAGCCCCTCCCCCCTTTGCACGCGCACACTCTAACATGTCCTGCTAAAGCTGCTACCATGCTCTATGACCAACACCCTTCAGTCAAATTCGCCATCTCCCCTAAAGGGCTTCGCCCCCTCTTTCCGTACTGCCCGTGCCAAGCATGCCCAAAAACACCCCAGCCCTGCTGTGATGGGGTTCCTTCTCCTTCTCTCTATTATTCAACTGCGTGCCCCACTAGAATTAATAAGCAGACTAGGTTCAAATTTCACACCACTGCCATCTTGTCAATTTCCCCCAAAACCCTTTCTTCCCTATTAATATGCATATTCATTGGAATTAAACTCCCCTGTACAAAAAGACCCCTGTCATATTATTTTTCCCAAAAACTCTTCTCCCATGTATGTAATATGCATATCATTCCCAAATTTTTTTGGGGATTTTTTATAAGTTTGGGAACAGGGAAAGTTAAGTGGGGAATTAGGGGAAGGGAGGTTTTTTTAGTCAAAAATTAATTTGGATATTTTTTTTACAGGGGAAACTAAGTAGTATTTTCTAATCAACCAATTCCATTTAAAGAAACTAAAATCCATATAGCCCCTTTTAGAAATTTTAAAAAAAACGTACAAACAACAAATTCGGGCAGGCGGGAAGTAGCCGTTGAACATATATGCAAAACAAAAATTTCGTTTTAAAGGATTACGGATTAGCCCGGACCAAATACACTTTTTGGGACCCCATTTTTTTCAAGGGCTGGGAAAAACTGCAAAGAATGCTCTCTGAATTGATGAAAATCTCAGAATATGGAATTTTCATTCAATAAAAATTTAAAACAACTAAATCAGGGGGTTTGTGGGATTTAAAAATTTCGGGCCTCCGATTTCCCCGAATTAGAAAAAAAATTACAAGAAACATAGAATCTTAGAAAGAAATTAAGGAAAGGGGGAACATAAAAAATATCTGAGGGATCGAAAAAAACTTGAAAAAATCAGGTTTATATTTGGAAAAATAGTAGATTTACCACAAACCAATTGTATTCGATCTGTCGATTGAGATTTTTGCTGGGGAAAATCCTCCCCGGTTTATTAATAGCATATCAGGGGAAGAAAAGTGGTGGGGGAAGGGGGAGAGAAAAAACAGGGTTGGAAAAAATAAAAAAACGCACAAAAAATCTTTACTCAGGCAGTGCAAGACGGAAACTCAAAATATCTGGGAGGGATCGTGGGTCAAATACATTGTCCTCTTTGATCCCCGTGGGTGGTGGCCATGGTGGGGGGCCAGGCAATGATTTAAATGGCAAAACAAATGCCCCCCAGTGGCAGGGGAAAAGGGCGGTTTGAAAAACAGCGCAAAAATCATCCAGACGCAAAAACTTCCACTTTTTTTAGAACCCCAAGGATTCTCTTTAGGGTCGAGGAAAGGGGGAAAATCAGAAAAAACAAAAAAGGGGCACTACAAGTGATTTTCTTACCCCTTCATAGATTAACAAAAATTAAAAACGGGGTTTTTCATACGGTTTAGTTCCTCCCCTGCCCCAAATTTTAAGAATTTTTATGGGGAAAAAAATATTAATCCCTTTTTTTAGAAAATTGGCTTTGCATAAATATCATAAAAAAAAAGTAAAGATGATAGTGTTGACGATTTCGTTGGTAAGAGATCGATCGATGCGATAGTCGGCCCCTACGATAAAGGTTTTTTGTATGAGCATCGATTTTGCCGATGACCATTAAAGTTATGGGAGGCAACAACACCTTCATTTTACACCCAACAGGGTGGAGAAGTGAAATTTTTCATCCCCCAAAGTAAATGGATAATGCTACATCTTGGCAACACACTTGGTTATAAAAATACAGAAAAAATGTCACAGACCATTTACTATCCCCGTTTGTACCCAGCCTGACCTTAAACCGCATACCCCCAAATTAAAAATGCCAGAAGGGAGTTTTTTTGAACCATCATGTTTTCTTGAAAAGGACATTTTAAAATCCCCGTCTGGAACGCAGCATAGCCCCCAAACCTGCTGACCCCCCATTTAAAAAGGCCCGGGAAA
>JAODAL010036349.1:0-41805 GCA_025379985.1 Phyllomedusa bahiana
TTGCCTAAATGAAAAAGCTGTAGTGCGCCAAGTCAAAAAAAACATATCTGTTATGTATTCGTAAATAAAAGATATTTTTGGCCCCTTTAAATTCCCCTGTGGTGACTATAAATTGCTGGATTCAAATTTAAGTGCAAAGTGGATATATCAAAAAGGTGGAATGGGCAAAATTGAAATGAACACCTTCTAAAATGTATACTGTAAAAAAAAGGTTTTTTGCATGACAAAGAGCCTGATTTAAAAAAAAAGATGTTTTTCCCTATAAGTTAGGTCCCCCAATATCCGGGAAAATTTTCAAAAAAAAGTTAATAATAAATAAATTTTGCGTGCAATTTTTAAAACCTAAGGGCGAATTTTTAATGAAGGGTTTACCCCTGTTTTCTGGGTCACTGGCCCCAGCCCGAATCCCGCCCGGCCCGGCGTTCGCCACTTTGGTGGGGCCCGCATGAAGGGGGGGGGTTTTTGGGCGGGAGGGGGCGTGGTGTATGGTTCGGGGGGGGGGGGAATGTGGGCGCGGCTCGTATAGTTAGGCATGTCCCATCGCGGCTCCCCAAATCGCGGCGCTCGGCAGCTCCGAAAAGCAGCCCGGGTTTTTTTTTTTGTCTAAATCCTCCGGCAGGGGCAATGTGAAGAGGATCCGAAATGGAGGAAACGTATCAAAGATCGCGACAAAAGTCTCTGCGCTCTGCCCCGACAAGCAGACTTGGTCGAAATGCTCCGGGGGGGAGGCAAAGTGGCAAGGGAACGAACATCGAGGAAGTAGATGGGGAAGTGCGAAGAAATCTGGGCTCGCTCGTGCAGCGGGGGTATGAATAGGAAAAAAAACGCCTTTATAAAGGTGGAAAACAGTGTTAGAAAGAGCTGCACGAAAAAATACACATAATAAAAAAAAATCATTTTCCAAAATCTAGCCCCGGGCAATTTTTCAACAAAATGATAATTGGAAAAATTTTAGGGGGGAAAAAACCCGTAATTCCCAAAAACTTTAAACCCATTTTCAATTTGGAGGCAAAAACCGGCCAATCAGAATCGGAGCGGGCAGGGGGGTGAACCATTAAAAGCTATGGGGGAAAAAATTGGGCCCCAATTTAAAAAACCCCCGGGGGGGGATAATTCAAAAAAAACAGTTTAAAAAAGTGAAAAAAAAGCTTTATTTGGCGAGCTTTGCGGGGGGGGCTCGGGGTAGCTCAGGCCCAATCCAGAAAAGGAGCGACAAAGTCCCATTCTTGCCTATGGGAAATTTGGGGTTGACCAATCAGAATCCAGGGCCCGGGGGGGTAATTCAAAATTTTCCGTAAAAAGACAGAAAAGAGCTTTATTGGTAAGGGTTTGCGGGGGGGGTTGGCTATCCAGCCAATCAGGGGCGCAAGTAATTCTCTATTTAAAACTTTATGGAGAGGGTGAGCGCACTCAAATCTCGGGTCAGCGCCCCGCGAATGAAGTATTAATCAACAAAATTTTTTTTATACAGGGTTAAAAACTTCTTTAGATAAAAACCCGAAACATTCTTTAACCCCTTACCGCGGGAGGCCCGTTTTGGCCATCTGCAGAGGCCCCATTTTTTAAAATCCTTGGGGCATGTGTCACTTTATGTGAGAATAAATTTTTGAACTTTAAAAATATCCCTGTTTATTCAGAGATTTTTTTTTCGGGACCAATTTTGGGTTTAAAAATTTGTAAGAAATTTTGGTACAAAAAATGCTTGTTTATTTGTGAAAAATATCAAAGAAACGTTTTAAAAATTTTTAAGAAATTTTTAAAAAATTTAAAAAACCTTTCCAAAAAATTTCTGCATGTTTAAAACAGATAGATATTCCACCCCAAAATAGTTTTATAACTGTTTTCCCACCCTATGGGCCCTTTGGTTTTCCCTCTTTTTTTTAAAGTCTTTTTTTTTTTTTCGACATTTGGGGGCTTAAAAATTTGTAGTAATTTTCAAAAATTTTTAAGAAAATTTTCAAATAAATTTTTTAGGGACCCGTCTAGGGTTTTAACGGGGACTTTGATTGACCTGTATGTTAGGGTCCCCCCAAAAATGACCCCCATCTTAAAAAACTTTCACCCCCTTAAAAAAAATTTAAAAAAGCCATTTAGGGAAATTTATTAACCCAATTTTAAATGGTTTCCCCAGGAATTAAAGGCCCAAAATGGAAGGGAATTTCAAAATTTTCCCCCTTTTTTCAGATTTTCAATTTTTATACATTATGCAAAGAATACGGTTAAAAGTGATCAGGGAAATGCAACTTTTAAAAATTTTTCCCAGATTTGCTGGGTTTTTTTAGATATCCCAAAATTTTGGCCTAGTGCATTATTTGGGTCAACCCCAAGCCCCCCCGAATGGAGGAGACCACTGGATCGGGGTCTCATTTTCATTTGATTTTATTTGGGGCCCTTTTAGGTTTGCGGACACCCTAAGGGGGCTAAAATTAATAAATGCCCCTTTAAAAATTTCCCAAATTTGGGAAAATACAAACCCTTTAAAGGGAATTTTATACAGGGGTGGGGTTTGTGGATATATCGCCCCACAAGGATGTTTCACAAAATTATTTTTGGTTGGCTGTGAAAATGAAATAAAAAATTTTTTTTCCAATAATCTCAATTTTAGCTTTAAAAAGTTTTTTAAATTTTTTCAAGGCATCCGGTAAAAAAGGACCCCAAAAATTTTTTAGCAATTTCTTCCAAAATTCGGGGAATTTCCACTTTTTCCTGGGGTTTTAAATGCGTTTTGGGGCCCCTTTGGGGGGGTTTTAAGGGAAAGGGAGTGCTATTTTTTCTTTTGGAGCGCAGATTTTGGGTTTGGGGCCCTGCGCAAATTTTCAAACCCCCCCCAAAGTAAACCCGAACAGGTGAAAACCCTTCCCGGAAAATTCCCCCCCATTTTTGGGAAATTTGCAGCCTATAGAAAATAAATTGGGTGTATTGTGAAAATTTTTGGGGGCCAGGTGTTTCCAAATTTTTTAAATTTTTTTGCAATTTGGGGTATGAAAAAATGAGGGGGGAAAAAGCAGTTCCCCATTGTTTTTTTGGGCTTTTTTTTTCAGCGTTCACCGTGCGGTTTTAAATGATTGGATATCTTTTTCTATGGGGGGGTTAAAATTTCAATTTATTAGATTTTAAATGTTTTTTTCAGTTTTTTTTATTTTTTCCAAAAAGAAAAAGGTCTATAAAAAATTGGGTTTTTTTATGTTGTCCTTTTCTTTATAGCCATAACATTTTTCAGTTTTTGTATACGAGCCCGCTTTTGGGCTTGTTTTTTGGGGGATTAGTAGACGTTTTTATTTGTCCCAAAATGGGGGGGGATAGCCCCTTTGATACTTTTATTAAGGTTTTTGTGAGGCATTTTGAACCAAAAAAACAACATTCCTGGTAGGTTTTTTAATTTTTTTTTTTTAAAGCGGTAAACCCTGCAGTTTTTAGCTGGAAAAAATTATATTTATCGAGGTCGTTTCCCAAAAAAAAGCGATCCCCCAATTTTTTTTTTTTTTTGTTTTTTCGCTTTTTACACAAAAAAAACAATTTTATTTAAAAAAAAGGGGGAAAAACGTTTTTGGGTTTGCCCTGTCTGAGAGCCCTAAAATTTTTTTTTTTTTGTACGGAGGGGCTGTTTTGGGGGGTTTTTTGGGGATGAGTTGTGTTTTTTTATTGGTATCATTTTTGGGGGGGGGCAAAAACTTTTTGATCAGTTTTTTTTTTCCCTTTTTTTGGGAAAGGGGGGGTTTAAGAAAATACGCCAACTCTAAATAGTGTTTTTTTATTTTTATTTTTAACCCCGGCCTCACCGTGCCAGTATCCATGACCGTTTGTTTACTCTCCCGGGGGATACGATTAGGTTTACCCTATTTTTATAGTTTTTTTTAATTTGGATGCACTTTAAAAAAAAAAAAAAAATGGGTTTTTTTTGTTAAAAAAAATTTATGCATGCCTGTTTCAGGAGCCCCCCAAATTTAAATTTTTTCCCTTTTTACCGGGGAGGGTAAGGGCTTTTTTTTTTGGGGATGAAATGACGTTTTTAAATTGGGACAATTTTGGGGATTTATATGAGTTTTTTGGGTCGCTTTTATTCCATTTTAGTGCCCCGGGGAGGGGTGTAAAAAATCGCAATTCGGGGGATTTTTTGTTTTTGTTTTTTAGGCATTCACCTACCAAAAGGGTTAATTTAAAGTGACGATTTTTTTTTCGGGGGGGGGAACCCCCTTTTTTTTAAAAACGCGGCCGAAAACCCAAAATCCTTTTGGGGAAATTTTTTTCTTATTTTTGATCTTTTTTTAGGGTGCGATTGGCGTTTGTAAAGGGGGAAAAAAGGGCAGTGTACATGGTTTTAATTTTTTTGTTTGTGTTTGTGGGTTTTTTTTTTTACTTTTTTTTTTTTCTTTTTTTACATTTTTTTATTTTCCCCAGTGAGGGTTTTTTTTGAAGAGGCGATCTTGTGGCCCCAAAGGGGGGTTAAATGCTGTTCAGAGGTCGCCATGGGAAATTGGGGGGGGAAAAACCATGCCCCACAATGCATTGTGGGCATTTGGGGAGTCACCCCGAAATACCCCCGGGTGGCCCTTTTAGAAAGCATCCCGGGGAAGGGTTCCGGGGAGGAGAAGGGCGGCGGCAAACTCTGCCGCTGCCTCGCCCAACGTAGGCAGAGGGGCTACTCCTCCTGCGCCTTTATTATTGGGCCATGAAGGGCTGCGGTAATGTTTCCCTTTTTTTTACCCCCGGCCGGAGCTAACTCGGCCCGGGGGGTGGGTGGGGCATGAAGCCCGCGGTAATTTACCGTGGTTCCATGTTGCGGAAACGCCCTGCGGCTCGCCCGGGAAGCCCGCGCCCCCTGCCAGGGGGTATGATACGTCCCCTTGGGGGAAGTCACTTCCTGGGGAGGGCGTAAGATTACGCCCAATTTTCGGGAAGGGGTTAAAAATAAAAAGGGTTTAAAAACCCCGAAAAACGGGTTCGTCGGGGAGACGGCGTACATTGGGAATTGCCATAGAGAGAAAATTGGCCGGGGGAAAAAATTTAAATTTAAATTTGTAAAGCTATTTTTCATTTGGGGGGCCCAAAACCCCGCCAATGAAAAGGACGACAAGTCCCATTAGTCCTATGGGGGAGAATTTGACCAATCTGGGAATTTGGAGCGGGCAGTGGCCCATTTATCTTTGGAAAAAAAAAGGATTAATAAATTCCCAAAAAGGGGGCAGGTTTAAAATACCCGTTAAAAAAGGGAGAAACGGCTGAATTTGGGGAACAGGGGGGCTTTGTCCAGCTTAGCCAATCAGAGGCGAGCTTTCTTTCTTTAAAAAAGTTTATGGGGGAATCGAAATTTAAAAGTTTTTGGCGCCGGGAATTTGGGAAAAATGGGGGGAGCGGGGGGCGTCTTTTGGATTTTTAATGCAATTGGTTAAAAAAAGGGGTACATGGGTGAAATCAAATATAACATACAGAAGGGTTTTGCCGATTTTTGTATATAAAAGGATACTAATTTTGTGGCTAACGAAATAAAAATTTGAAATCAAGGGAAAAAATCATGCTTAAATTTTTTTTAAAAAAAATTTTTTTATGCACCCCCTACTATTTATCCTTGGCTAACGAAAATAAAGAAATAAACATGATTTTATTTTTGGGCTTTTTTTTTGGTAGAAAATTTTTTTGTATTTTTTGTGTTTTAACATGGCCCCAAATTCCCGTAGTGTTATAATTTTATTCAGGCCCCTATACACTTTTATACCAGTGCATTAGAAAACCCCCTTTGGAGCGTCGCCGCTCTTTTCCCTTGGTCCAAATTCCGGGGGCCTCTTTTAAATTTCGATTCCCCATAGAACTTATGAGAAAGCAGCTGCGCTCTGATTGGCTAAGTGGACGGCCCACGCTGCTTCAACCAATCAGCTGTTTCTGCCTTTTACTGTATTTTGAACTGTCCCGCTGTGGATTCTGATTGGTGTAAATTTCCCCCATAGGCTAGAATGGGACTTTGTCGCTGTATTTGATTGGTCTAAACTTCTCCATAGCCTGGAATGGGACTTTGTCGCTCCTATTTGATTGGCTGAGATAGCCCAACCCCCCGTTATTTCAGCCAATCAGCTGTTTTTAGCATTTTTACTGTATTTTGAACAGTCCCGCCGTGGATTCTGATTGGGTTTAAATCCTGCCCCATAGGTTTTAATAGTTCAGTGTCGCTCCTATTTAAATTGGCGGTTTCTGCCGACCAATGAGAATAGGTTTCAGAATTTGAAATACTGTATTTCCCGGCCATTTCCAATATCCTAATTCTTGACTTAGGATATTGGAAAGTGATTTTGTTTTATGTAATTTTTTTTTTTAATGTTTCAGCTCTTTTCCTGAGAATGTAGAACGCCTTTATAAAGGCGATTTTGGATTTATACTCCGCTCCGACATGTGGAATGTTTTTCTTGCTGTCCAGCCTGTCTCGCATCGGAACAGATTTTAAGGCGCAGTCCGCCGGCGCCTAAGTCCCGCACTGCGCTCCACCCCTGGCGAGGCGCGGCGGGACTTTTCCCCATGTATGGGGCACTTCCTCGGAGGCGAATCTTCGGCGCAGCCCCGCACAGCGCCAATGCCCCCGGGCACTGTGCCCCACGCACTGGCGAGGCGCGGGGATTTTCCCGCATGTATGATCGCACTACCTCCGGCGGACAATCTCAGACGCAGCGCCGAACTTCGCCTCATTCCCGCTCTGCGCCCGACATAAATCAGGCGCAGTTTCCGCCGTGATTCTGGCGGAAAACGGCGCCTCGACCAGGCGAGATTCATACTTGTGGCCCTAAGTCTTGGTGAACTTTATCCAGTATTCCTTATAGAGCTTGCCTGTGTTCGCCCGCGGGGGCCCCCCCTCCGCTCCCCCCCCCCCCCTCGTGACTTTACAGCGGTAGATGTCCTTTAAAATTCTCTACCAACTACAAAAATCTTTTTTCCCAAACTTAATCTAATTAAATTGTAAGGATCACAGCTAATAGTAGAGGTTTCTCTGTTAAAGGAATATAATATTTTCGCTGAGTTGTTTGGGGCACAAGCAGAGCGCCGTCCTTCGTTGAGGGCGCTGAGAGACACTGAGGCCTGAAAGGAAACGGTGTTCTTATGTAAAACGAGGTCATGTGATTTTTCCCGCCAATCGCAACCATACACATCCCAGTCATGACGTCGCACATACATTCACCCTGCTCTATTCTGTAAGCTGATTTGCTGGCCGCCCAAAATGAAGGAAGCGCCGAAAATGGCGCAATCTTAATTGATGATGCACAGATTTTAACCTAAATTATCGCATGATCTAAAAAATCCGATCACCATAAAAACTGTGCCGATTTCAACTTTGTCGATAATAATTGCTCAACACTACGCATGAGTCTTAGCCAGTACTCTGGTGACGTTTAGGATGAGGAAGTGGAGTAGGATGAGGAGGCAGGGGTGGACATTACCGGTGCTGATTAATCTTCAGTGGTAAGGTTGGCACAGATTACAGGAAGAGGAGGAGGGAGATCCCGTTAGTGCCCTTCGACCCCCGCGGCTTGGGAGATCTTGGCAGTATCACACACATGAGTGCTTGGATGCTAAATTACCTGCAGCATGATCCATGCATTAAAGCAATAAAAATGAACAGCGATTACTGGGTGTTTACCCTCCTTGATCCACGTTACAAGACAAAAGTGAGCAATTTCCTTCAATCCACAGAAGTTGAATGCAGGATTTTGAGACAGTGCTCATTGACCAACTTGAGACATCTTTTGCATCTTCTTCACATTCTAATGTCACCGTGGAACAAAGTCGGCAATGTGGTAGCAGTAGAATGACAAGTAGCCGCAGCAGCAGGCAGTGTTGCAGAAGCCTACTGGGTAACATTTTGTAATCTATGTTTACTACCTCACCAGCAACTTCAAGGCAGGGCAGCAATCAGACACACAGAGTCCGCCTTAAGACCATGGTCCATGACTACCTTCATCTCAACACCGATGTTTTTGGACTTAATCTGAACCCATTCAATTTGTGGGTGTCCAAACTTTATGAATGGCCTGGTTTGCTTGCCACGCCATAGAAGTTTATCTTGCCCTGCAGTAAATGTTATCTCAGAATGCACTTTCAGCACAGCTGGCGGGGGGATAACTGACAAACGTTTCCGTCTTTCCCCTGACAATTTGGACCATTTGACATTTATCAAAAAAAAAAAAGGAACTTATCCCTAATAATTTGTTAAGCATTAGGTAATTATTCCATCGCACATGAACAGAAAAACCAAAAAAGGGAGTGCGTATGATAATTGTGTGCAATATAAAATTTAAATTTTACTTCACAATTTTAAAATAGTATGCGGTGAGCATTAAATACAAAAATCAAAAACCACATAAGTGCCAATGAAAAAAGGCGCATTAATAAACTACTAACTCTGATGAGTCACTGGGGGTCTCCACACCAGTGTAGATTGTTAGAGCACTCGCCCCGACAAGGGCGGCCCCTCACCGGTATGGAGGCTTACCCTATAGACTCAAATCTTACCCTTACGTGGGACACTGTATGAGACCCCCAGTGACTCGTCAGAGTTAGTAGTTATTAATGCGCCATTTTTTCATTGGCACTTATGTGTGTTTTTGATTTATGTATTTAATGTCGGGGCCGCATACTATTTTAAAATTGTGAAGTAAAAGTTAAATTTTATATTGCACACAATTATCATACGCACTCCATTTTTTTGGTTTTTCTCTTCCTTCCATTTGACATTTATCAAAATGAATCAAGCGTTGATCTCTGACAATTTTGTTGCCCCAGTTGCCGATTTCACTGACCAGTAAACTGTAGCACGTCTTCTTCAAAATGTGAGATACACATTCCATCAGTCATCTATTGACATCAGTCATTCATCAGTCAGTCTGCCATAAGTCATCTATTAAGCGTTTGAGGGTCCCATACAGCCAAATCAAATGGGGCCCCCATCCATTACTAGTTTCTTTATTAACATATTTGTGGGCCCCTTTTTGATTAGGGCTCCTGACAGGAGTACTGCCCGTACTGCCCTATTGGCACTAATGGCAGTAGCAGCCACAACGGGGCCCTGTATCCTAAGGTGTCCCAAAAGCCCCTTTGACACTTAAGAAGACACCAGTATTGGAAATGACACATGGTAACTGGCAGGGGTGCCAATAGGGCAGCACTTCTGTCAGGAGCCCTAATCAAAAAGGGGCCCACTAATATGTTAAAAAATAGGAACTTCTAATGGGTGGGGGCCCCATTTGATTTAGCTATATCACATGTTCTTGGGCCCTGTGCAAAAAGTGAAACTGGGCTCCTGCCAGTTACCATGTGCCATTTGCAATACCGGTGACTTCTTATGTGTCAAAGGGGCTCTGTAGCAGCTGCTAGCGCTACACCTCCTATAGCTAAGATTTCCTCGTCTTTTCAGTTAACCATCGAAATGATTTAATTATTTTAGCCACTAATTTTTTTTCTGTGACTCTTAGAGCCAAATTTTCTTCACTAAGTTGTTCCATGTTTCCAGTTAACTCTTCTGGATGGTAGTTACAGCTCCTCCTCACCTGTATAGGTATATCAATTAGCCTGAACATCTTCTCCCATTGACTTTAATGGCGTTTGAAGTTTGAGTTCGATTCGAACTTCAACCCGAACTTCTTAAAGTTCTCGGTTCGAATCTAACTTTTTAGGGCTCGCTCATCACTAGAATTGAATATTGATCTTACCTTCAAACATGGACGCAAGGCTATTGATTTTCTTGACATATAGCTTCATTTGGATGAGACTGTATTTGTTATTTCTGATCTTTACAGGAAGAAGACGTCAACCAACTCTCTTCTGCATGCACGTTCTTTCATCCAAGAAATATTTTACAAAATATTTTGGTTTGCCAATTTTTAAGACCAAGAAGGATCTGTTCCACAACACAATTTTTTGAGCAATGAGCTGCTGAACTAAGTTCAGGATTCATTGAACGAGACTATCGTGAATCGGACATCAAAAGAGCATACTTGAGAGCAAAATCTTCTAATAGACATGATCTCTTTAAAAATCACAGTCCAAATGAATCAAACGAAAAGGTAAGATTTATTACTACCTTTACCTCTTGCTGGGTACATATGATGCAATCACTCAATAAGTTTTGGGATATTCTGTGTAGTGATGAAAACCTTTGCGAATTTATATCGGAGAGATCCCCTATAACATATAGAAGATCACCCAATTTGAGGAATACCCTATTGAGAAGTTATTGTAGAGGAAATCTTCTGTAGTGCTTCATTTCAAAAGGTCCAAAATGGGGCTGCAAGCCATGTGGAAAATGTGTGGCTGGTCCAAATGTTGAATCCATTACAATCTTTTGGAATTCATCCAAAAACAAAGAATATAAAATCACTCATAATATAAATTGTAATACCATTGGAGTAATTTATTTTGCCACCTGTCCAAGTAATCTCATTTATGTTGGTCTTACCACACGTGAAGAATATGCGGACATGTTCTTGGCACCTATGAGGCGTGTGATGTGGATGAACTTGCACATCTCAAACCTATTGCTAGGCATTTTAAAGTTGCACACGGATGCAATGCTGACCTTAGAGTTTGGGTTATTGCCAAGGTCATTAGTTCTCCTTGAGGCGGTGATTGGAAGAAACTCCTAGCTAAAAAACAAGCGAGATGGATTTTTGATCTCAACACCATCAGCTCGCATGGATTAAATTAATATTTGAGTTTTTCCGCATTATTATAAGCGTTATTACATAAATCCTTAGTTTCCTGATTAGGGTTATAATATCAGCGTTTGTGCTTTTAACATTTTTAATTTGTTTGATTTGTGTTTAGTTCATTGTATATTTATTTGTATTATTTTTATTTATTTTTCAGATCCTTTTTCAGAAGGTATATATGAATGGATTGTGATTCGTTTGCAACCGTCTTTGATCTATGAAGGAAACCTTTGAGCCTTTTCATTCGAATTTACTAGTGCATATGAATCACTTTGTATATTGCATAATTTTTTTTTCTTCATATACAGTATGGTACATTCTTATTTGTTTAGCACTTTTTATAAATAATCATGGTGTTGCTGTACACGCAATTATGGTGTAGTATAATGTTCTTTTATAATATTATGTTTTTATGCATACACTAATCATGTTCTTTTTTCATTCATATTATGCCCTTTATATCCTTGCTCGAGAGTCTGGTTTATTTATGTATTATAAACTTATAATCTTACGAGGTTCAATTCATGTGAATTAATCCATTTGTAACCATCTTTGATCTATGTAGGCTAATTTTTTGCATTTTCATTTGAATTTGCTATATGAATGGATTTGTAAACACTTTGTTTATTACAATTTTTCTTTTCACTTTTTGAGTGGTGTTTTATACATATATATTTTTTTCATATCTTGTTCACATATATTTGTATTTTATATGCATTTTTTAATGTACCAATATACTCTTTTCATTTATGTATATATACACAATTTGATCTATATGTTGCATATTATTATTCATTTATTGTAACGGCAGGGTTAGTGGATCCACTGGACCACCGCAAGCGGTGGAAACAACCGCGCCAGGGAGCGGAGTCTAAGTAGGTCCCAGTTTTCACCAGAGCCCGCCGCAAAGCGGGATGGACTTGCTGCGGCGGGAGTCCTACCAGGTCGCTACCCCTGACTCGGCGGGCTTGCGGTGGCGGCCGAGGTGCAGCGAGGTACAGAATCGTCAGACAAGAACCATAGTCGTGGACAGGCAAGACGGTCAGGGCAGGTAGCAAAGGTTCAGAGTCAGGAAATTGTAGCAAGAGGTCGGGTACACGGCAAGGCAAGAAGACACTTAGGAACGCTTTTTCTAAGGCACGGGGCAACATGGATCCAGCAAGGAAGTCCCGTGGACTGCACCAATATGTAGGGGCAGCACCCGGCAATTAGCCAATTACCAGCGCACTGGCCCTTTAAATTTACAAGAACGCACGCGCGCCCTCGGCCGGCAGAGGACGCGGATGGAGCGGGCACGTGGTCTGGTAAGTGGTCTGGTAAGTAGTTAGAGCGAGTGCCCCCGCAGCTCGTCCCGTGACCAGCAGCGATACCCGTCCTGTTCAGGAACCCCAGAGAGGGCGCACGGGTTAGCCTGCGGCCCGCGGGCCGGAGAGCAGCGCAACTCGCTACATTACCCCCCCCCCTTAGGTCTCCCCCTCTTCTTAGGCCGAAGGAACCTGCGAACAAGATATTGGTTCAAAATATTAGACTCTGGTTCCCAGGACCTCTCTTCGGGACTGAAGCCCTCACAATCAACAAGGAAGAACCGTTTACCCCTGATGGTCTTCATGGCCAAGATGTCCTTTACTTCAAAAACATCCGAAGACTCCACTACCGGAGACGGTGACTCACTCCTCTGAGAGAACCAGTTCAAGACCAAGGGTTTTAGAAGGGAGATGTGGAAAGCGTTTGGAATCCGGAGAGATGGGGATAGGCAGAGCTTGTAGGACACCGGATTCATCTGCCGAAGTACTCTGAAAGGTCCCAGAAATCGTGGATCCAACTTATAGCTGGGGATCTTGAGGCATACGTATCTGGAAGAAAGCCAAACCTTGTCCCCTGGGAGGAACGTTGGAGGAGATCTCCTCCTCTTGTCGGCCTGGGTCTTCATGCGAGTCGAAGCCCGGAGTAAGGCATGTCGGGTCTCCCGCCAAATGGCTTTGATATCCTGAACTTGGTTATCTACTGCGGGAACCTCGGAAGCCGTAGTTAAGTGGAGGGGAGGGCGTGGGTGATGACCGTAGACCACAAAGAATGGAGAAACACCCATAGAGTCAGAGTCCCGATGGTTGTAGGAGAACTCAGCCCAAGGAAGCAGCTCGGCCCAATTGTCCTGGCGACCGGAGACAAAATGACGCAGGTATTCCCCCAAGATCTGATTTACTCTCTCCACTTGTCCATTTGTCTGGGGATGATAGGCAGAAGAGAAGTCCAACTTGACTTGTAAGCGAGAACAAAGGGCACGCCAAAATCTGGAGACAAATTGAACACCCCGATCGAACACAATGTGCGAGGGTAACCCATGCAGGTGAAAAATGTGATGGAAGAAATGACCTTCCAATTGAGGAGCAGAAGGAAGACCAGGAAGTGGCACAAAGTGGGACATCTTCGAGAATGGGGTCGTGATCACCCAGAGAACAGAATTCCAAGAGGAGGAAGGAATGTACATGATGAAGTCCATGCATATGTGTGTCCATGGGGACTCGGGAATGGCAGAGGGACTAAGAGGCCCGCGGGCCTATGGCGTGGGACCTTGTTCCGGGCACACGTGGCACAGGAGAGAACAAAATCCTTAACGTCCTGGAGCAGTGTTGGCCACCAGTAGCGCCGCGAGATAAGGGCGTGGGACTTCCTTATCCCGAGGTGGCCGGCCAGAAGAGAACTATGCCCCCACTACAGAATTTTCCTTCTGAGTGCCGGACATACATAGGTTTTGCCCGGTTGGACACTTCGAAGATCCATTTCCGACAGGCCGAGAAGAACGTTAAGGTGGACGCGCTCTCCCGTGCTTCTGACATTACCGGGGAAGAACCAGTATCTCAGCACATCATTTCCCGAGCGCTGGGGACGCTCCGGACAGCTTCTGCAGAGATGGTCTGGACTGGCGCAGTAGAGGCAAAGATTCTCCACCCGACTTCGGGACAGCTCTTGATCCGACAAGTGGGCCCGATCTATCTGCATGGGTTCCTCAGTGGAGACCTGCGGAAGTGGCAGCAGAAACCTCTGGAACACAGGAGCCAGACGAGGTTGTTGGCGAGGTTGTGCCGAGTCCTGTTCCTGGCGGAGCTCCTCCTGTCTCTCTGTGAAACGCACATCTATGCGGGTGGCCAGGTGGAAAAGTTCACCCAGAGAAGATGGAAGATCTCTGGCTGCAAGTGCTTCCTTAACACTGCAAGACAGACCCTTCTTGAATGTGGCGCAGAGGGCGGCGTCATTCCAGGATAGCTCAGAAGCAAGGGTGCAGAACTGGACCGCATAGTCACCTACGGAGGAGTCCCCCAGATGAAGGTTCAGGAGTGCTGTCTTGGCAGAAGACGCATGCGCTGGCTCCTCGAAAATGCTGCGGAATTCAGTGAGGAAGGCCTGTAGGTCTACTGTCACAGGGTCGTTCCGATCCCAAAGGGGGTTCGCCCGGGCCAGGACCTTTCCGGATAGCAGGCTCAACACAAACGCGTCTTTTGGGGCCCTTTTCCCTGTGGAACTGGTCGGCCCTCAGCTCCAAGTTCATGGGGCATTTGGGGAAATTTAAACCCCTGCAAAGCTTCGGATCCCCATCGAACTTGGAGGGTAATGGTAGACAAAGCTTCGGGCCCACAGTTGCCAGCGGGACGGCAGGAGGAGATGGAACCACCGGCGAAGAAGACGGTTGCTGCTTCTGGGACGCCAGGAGTTGTCGCATCATGGCGGACAGCTGGCCCAATTGCTGTGCCGGTTGCACGATCTGCTGCGACTGCTGGGCAACAATGGACGTAAGATCCGCAAGACTTGGCAGGGGCACCTTGGCGGGATCCATGGCTGGATCTAACTGCAACGGCCGGGTTAGTGGACCCACTGGACCACCGCAAGCGGTGGCAACAGCCACACCAGGGAGCAGAGTCTAAGTAGGTCCCGGTTTTCACCAGAGCCTGCCGCAAAGCGGGATGGACTTGCTGTGGCGGGAGTCCTACCAGGTCGCTACCCCTGACGCGGCGGGCTAGCGGTTTCGGCCGAGGTGCAGCGAGGTACAGAATCATCAGACGAGAACTGTAGTCGTGGACAGGCAAGAAGGTCAAGGCAGGCAGCAAAGGTTCGGAGTCGGGAAAACGTAGCAAGAGGTCGGGTACACGGCAAGGCAAGAAGACACTTAGGAATGCTTTTTCTAAGGCACGGGGCAACATAGATCCAGCAAGGAAGTCAAGTGGACCACACCAATATATAGGGGCAGCGCCCGGCAATTAGCCAATTACCAGTGAGCTGGCCCTTTAAATTTACAAGAATGCGCGCCCTAGGGAACAAGGGCGTGCACCTCGGCCGTCGGAGGAAGTGGATGGAGCAGGAACGGGGTCTGGTAACTAGTTAGAGCGAGTGCGCCCGCTGCTCGTCCCGCGGCCAGTGGCTCTACCCGTCCTGGGCAGGAACCCCGGAGAGGGCGCGACTCGCTTCATTTATTATCACTTTTTTTTATAAATAATTTTTGTGTCTTTTATATATATATATATATATATATATATAAAATTCACAATTTGTTGTCTTTGGGCTTTTTATTATATCTGTCATGTGTGAGATTAACATATTTATATAGTATTTTTGTCAAGTATTTTCTCATAAATTGTTTTTTATACATATATCAATCATGGTCTTTCAGATTTATTTATTTATTCATATCATGCCCGGGAGTCTTGTTTATTTGTGTATTATAATATTTGTATAATTTCATTTGGCTCACTTCACTTGCTCTACGCACTGCACGTTTTGCACCTCCTTTCTTATTCTTCACTATTGTAATTTTTCTCTAATAGGGTCTTCACATACATTCGCATTCCACTGCTTCACTTCCTGCTTCTGACATCTGTGGAATGCATTTGTGTTCCACGGTCTAATTCAAGCCTCTCTTTCACTTTAGTTTTATTTCTGGTTCCGGTTTCGCCGGAGCGTGTAACGTTGGTTAGGGATAATGTTTGGTATATTTATGATTTTATTATTGTCTCTCTTTCATATATTGTGTCCTGTGAACTCACAGTGAAATAGCAATGTTTTTAAATACTTTTTGGCCAGCAGACCTCACAACTGAGGTGAAATTGTCCCTTTCTTGTTGTTTGCAGTTCTATTGGTCTCTGTGCATCTCACTTTTGCGCAAATAGCCCACTTGTACGCTACTTTGGTTACAGATATTTTATTTTAACTGGTGCCTGTTCTCAGCGGTGGCAAAAGACCATATTTAGTCCATATAACTTTTAATTAGTTCTATTGCGCTCTGTGCTTGTCAGTTTGGCATAAATAACGCACTTGTATGCTAATTTAGTTACAAATATTTTATTTTAACTGGTGCCTGTTCTCAGCGGTGGCAAAACACCATGTTTAAGCCATATAACGTAGCAAATAGTGCTATTGGTCTAGGTGCTTGTCAGTTTGGCGCAAATAGCGCACTTGTACGATAGTTTGTTAAAAACTATCAATTGCTTGTCCTACTGGCAGTTGTAAATCTCAGGGACTGAAGGAAGAACACTGTTGAGTTGGTGTTACGATTCTTCCACCAGACTGCATTTCCCAGATATTTGATAGAAACAATTCTGTTTGTAATCCGAGTTGGCCATTGGAAATTAGAGAGATTTAAGAACACCTGTCTTTGCAGTACAGTTTTTCAATAAGAGACTGTGAAAAAATCTTCTATACCTTTTACATTTTTATCATTCTGAATATGGAACGAATTACAGGTGGTAAGCGAGCAAAGAAGGGTGTAGGACATGGAGGTAGAGGTAAAAGAGAAGGTGCCCCTTCCAGTGCTTGGGACAACAGGCAAGCAAGCACATCGTCGGTTACAGGACCGTCAGGCCTGTCATCGCTGAGTCGGTGCCATGTGAATCTCTGTAACGAACAGCGTCGCCAATCCAGCACAAATGTCGTCATCATCATCATCAGCATCCGTCCAACCTGAAGCAAAGGCAGTCCAAATGTCAACTCATGGACATACCACTATGGATAATCCATGTTTTGAGGACCTCTTTGATCACACAATGCGGTGGGGGTCAGAAGGCATTTCAAAAGATCAAGAGGCCACAGATGATGATTTTGTCTGCTCTCACGCCCAATCGCTGATGCGATCAGAGGAGGAGAAGGAAGCTGGTCAGTTGACACAAATCCCGAGCGGTCGTCAACACCTTGCAGTGCCTGTTGCTTGTAACCCGCAGCTCCAGGATGTAGAATGTTAGGATGAGGAAGTCACCTGTGATGATGATGATGATGATTACATTGCGGATCCAACGTGGACTTTTCAGCAGAATTTGCTTGCGAGAGCCTCACCAGTGGACGAGGAGGAAGATAATGGAGTAGTGTCGGTAAGGGTGCAGCCTCAGAAAGGGAGAGGGCGGTCGTACAAGTCCGCTGAGATAAGTCTGCAAGCCATGATCAGTGGTGGCAGTGGAAACACTGCTACTAGCTTATCTCCGTCGAA
Organism: Phyllomedusa bahiana; assembly: GCA_025379985.1. NCBI lineage: Eukaryota > Metazoa > Chordata > Amphibia > Anura > Hylidae > Phyllomedusa > Phyllomedusa bahiana. Next base: position 17,155 of record JAODAL010036349.1, read on the forward strand.
AAGGTCCAGGACCTGTGAATCCTGTGCCTTTTTAGATCAAGCCTTAGATTCGCCGACCGATGTCATATGAACACGAATAGGTACATGTATCTAAAGCAAGCATCTAAAACAAGAGGAGTCACCTCCTCCTCTGCCACTTCCAAGACCAAGCATTTCTCTGCTGCCCATGTCCCATGAGCAAGGATCAACCCCACCATCGCCCGATTACCTCCACCACCACCAGAGACACAGCCTACCCCTTCTCCTTCCACTAGTTTCACCTGCACGCCATACAGCGGCCAGTCTAGCAGCCAGCCTTCTTGTACCAGGTGTGGGAGCAGAAGAAACACTTTAACCCCAACCATCCCAAAGCCAAAAGCATGAATGTTGACATTGCCAGGCTTTTGGCTTTGTAAATGTTGCCTTTCCGCCAGGTGGACACAGATGGGTTTTGCCACGTCATGGCTCTTGCCTGCCCCCAATACCAGCTGCTGGGCAGGCATTTCTTTTGCCGAAAAGCCGTCTCTGCCCTGGCCAGCCACGTGTCAGATAAAATCTCCAGCGCGTTGGCTGCATCTGTGTCCAGCAAAATCCATCTGACCACCAATACCTTTGTCCTTTGTTACATAAATGTGGTTTCTAAGTGGCATTTGTTCCTCACAATTTTTGAGTGGCCGAGAGGTCATTTTTGTAATTTTTGGGGTCATGGTGCTGTCTAAAACCAGCTGTACTACAGGTCCTATTGTAAAAAAAGTGGTTTCTAAAAGGCATTTGTTCTTCATAGTGTTGAGCGATTATTATCGACAAAGTTGAAATCGGCACAGTTTTTTATGGTGATGGATTTTTTAGATCTGCGTAATTTAGGTTAAAATCTTGCATCATCTTTAAGATGCGCCCTGTTCGGCGCTTTTCATTTTGGCGGCCAGAAATCAGCTTCGAAGGCAGGGGGGAGATGTGTGTGCACATCAGATGGGGTGTGTAGGTTTCGATTGGTGGAAAAAAATACATGACCTCGTTTTACATAGAACAGCGTTTCCCGTTTAGCCTCAAAGTCTCTCAGGTCTCAGAGCGAAGGACGTCCCCTGCTTGTGTCCAAAAGTCAGCGAAAATTTTTTAAAATTTTTTCACAGAGAAACCTCTACTATTAGCTGTGTCCCTTTCAATTTAGTTAGATTAGAGTTGGAAATTTTTTTAGTTAGGAGGTTTTAAAGGAATTACCGTGTTAAAGTCACGGGGGGGGAAGGGGGGGGGCCCCGCGGGAACACGACAAACTATAAAGAACACTGGGAAAGTTCACTAAGACTTTGTGTAGACATTGAAATGCAATAGCTTTATTATTTCAGTTTTCTATTTTAAATTTTTTCTGGTATTGGGCAGCCCCGAACTTATAGGATACAATCTTTTTAGTAATGCAGGTTTTTTTGTTAGGGCAAAAATCCCCCTTTTGTTAGTATAAAATTTCAGATAGGTGTTTATTTTTATTTTTTTCCCCTTTTCCCCTTTTTTGTTTTTCCCTTGCACTTAAATTTGAATCCGCAATTTTATAGTCCCACGGTGAATTAAAGGTCCAAAATTTTTGTTTTTTCGTAGGACAAGCTCTATAAAGAATACTGGTAAAGTTCACCAAGGTTTAGTTTAGACATTGCATGCAATAGCTTTTTTATTAAAAGTTTTCTATTGAAATATTTCCTGGATATGGGCAGCCCCGAAAATTATAGGGGCACATCTTTTTCTAGTAACCTGCAGGTCTCTTTGTTGGTGCAAAATCCATTTTTATTTCCAAAATCATTTTCAGATAGGGTTCATTTTCAATTTTGCCCCTTCCCCCCTTTGTTGATAATCCCCATTCACTTAAATTTGTCCAGCAATTTTTTAGTCACCAAGGGAATTGAAGGTGCCAAAAATATCTGTATTATTCGAATAGCAACTCTTAAAGTACGGGTAAAATTTACCAAGACTTGTGTAGAATTGCAGCAATGCTTTTATTTTAAAAAAAGTTTTCTATTAAATATTTCCCGGTTTTTGGGCAGCCCAAACTTTTGGATACACATCTTTTCTTGAAAAGCAGGTCCCCTTGTTAGGTGCAAAAATCCCCTTTTATTACAGTATAATTTAGATAGGGGTTCATTTTTAATTTTGCCCATTCCACCCTTTTTTGATATATCCACCTTGCACTTAAATTTGAATCCGCAATTTTATAGTCACCACGGTGAATTTAAAGGTGCCAAAAAAATATTTGTTTTATACGAATAGACAAGCTCTATAAAGAAAATGGATAAAGTTTACCAAGACTTAGGTAGCATTTCCTCAATAGCTTTATTTTTAACAGTTTTTTTTTGAAATATTTCCTGGTTTTGGGCGCCCCGAACTTTAGGATACACATCTTTTTTTAGTAAAAGCAGGTCTCTTTGTTTGGTGCAAAAACTTTTATTTTCAGTATACTTTCAGATAGGTGTTATTTTCAAATTTTTCCAAATTTCCCCCTTTTTTTGTATATCCACCTTGCACTTAAATTTGAATCCCCAATTTTTTTAAGTTCCCCCAGGGGAATTTTAAAGGGGCCCAAAAAAAAAAACGTATTTACGAAAAAGACAAGTCATTTAAAAATACTGGATAAAATTTTACCAAGACTTGTTAGACATTGCACTGCAAAAACTTTTATTTTAACGTTTTCTATAAATATTTTGGATTTGGGCAGCCCAACCTATGGTACACTCTTTTCTAGTAACTCAGGTCTCTTTTTAGGTGCAAAACTCCACTTTTTTTATCAGTATAATTTTTAGAAGGTGTTCATTTTCAATTTTGCCCATTCCCCCTTGTTGATATATCCCCCTTGCACTTAAAATTTTGAATCCAGCAATTTTATAGTACCCAGGTTTAATTTTAAAGGGGCCAAAAAAACTTGTATTATCGAATAGACTACTCTATAAAGAATCGGTAAAGTTTACCAAAACTTTTGGGACTTGCATGCAAAAGCTTTTTTTTACAGTTTTTATTGAAAAATTTCCCGGGTATTGGGCGCCTGAACTTTTAGGATACCCCTTTTCTAGTAAAATGCGGGCTCTTTGTTTGGTGCAAAACTCCCTTTTTTGTATCGATACATTTTAGTGTGTTATTTTTAATTTTTCCATTCCACCTTGTTGATATATCCCCTTGATTTAAAATTTTAAACCAGCAATTTTTTAGCCCACAGGTGAATTTTAAAGGGCCAAAAAAATTTTGTTTTATACGTAGACAGCTCTATAAAGAATTTTTGGATAAAGCCACCAAGTTAGTGTAGAAATTGCACTGCAATATCTGTTTTTAACAGTTTTTATGAAATATTTCCCGGTATTTGGGGAGCCTGAACTTTTAGGATACAGTCTTTTCTAGAAAATGCAGGGCTCTTTTTTAGGTGCAAAAACTCCACTTTTATTATCGTTACATTTAAGTAGGTGTTCATTTTCAAATTTTTCCCATTCCCCCCTTTGTTTTTTTATCCACCTTTCACTTAAATTTGAATCCCAAACAATTTTATGTCCCACAGGTGAAATTGAAAAAGGGGGAAAATTCTTGTATTATACAATGCAAGCTCTATAAAAAAATACTGGGTAAAGTTCACCAAACTTTTGAGTATTTCACGTTTTTTTATTTTAACAGTTTTCTATTGAAAATTTCCCGGATATGGGCAGCTGAACTTATAGGTCAATCTTTTTAGTAATGCAGGTCTCTTTGTTTGGTGCAAAACTCCACTTTTTTATCAGTATACATTTTTAGTAGGTGTTCTTTTTTAATTTTTCCCATTCCCCCTTTGTTGGGTATATCCACCTTGCACTTAAATTTGAAACCGCAATTTTTTAGTCACCCAGGTGAATTTATAGGTGCCAAAAAATACCCTTTTTTTATCCCAAAAACATTTCAGATACGTGTTTTTTTTTACTTTGGGGGCAGCCGCTTTTTGATAAATTACTTTTCAGTTAAATTTGAATACAGCAATTTGATAGTCCCACAGGTGAATTGATAGTGGGCCAAAAACACCTGTAATTATACCGAATACATTTTTCAGATACTGTGTTTTTTTTCACTTTGGCGCATGCCAGCTTTGTTGATAGATCCTATTCTTGCAGTTATATTTGAATCAGCAAAATTTTGTTTGATATTGAGGGATTTGAGAATAGAGTGATTTGCCGTCCTTTTAATAAGAGACTGTTCAAAACTCTTCCATACTCTCTCAAATGTTTATATTTCTGAACATGGAGCGAAATTCAGGTGTTATGCAGGGTGGTAATCGAGCAAGAGGGGAAGCAATGAGTGTATGAGGTACGAGAGAAGGTGCTCCTTCAGTGCTGCAACAACAACGCATGCCAGGAGGCGGTATCGTCATTTCGCAGGATCCGTCAGCCTGTCATCCCGCTGGGTCAGGGCCCTGTGAATCTTCAGAACGAACAAGCCGTAGCGCCAATCTGTCCTTCAGATGTTCAATGCAACCTGCATTCCAGCAGACTTAGTCTACTCAGTCTGCCAAACCAGTCCACGACCTGAAAACATTCGTCATCAGCATCACCATATGCTATCCGTCCAACATGAAGTCAACAGCCCAAACTGTCAACTCGTGTACCCACCACTGTGATAATCCAATTTACTGAAGATCTCTTATGAATGACAAAATGCGGTGGGCGTGCAAGGCATGTAAAAAGATCCAAGAGGCACAAAGAGGATGATTTTCACCTGCTCTTGACGCCCATGTACTGATGTCCCATCAGAAGGAGGAGAAGTGAATCAGTTCAATCGGAAACGTCATAAAATCCCAGAGTCGGTCGGGCGAATACGGCCTGCAGTCCACTTTGGCTTGGTAGGCCGCAGCTAACCTGGATGCAGAAAGTTAGACAACGATAGTCCACCTTGTTGATGATGATTTATCGACAGACATTGCGGATCCAACCGATGTCTATTTCAGCTATAATTTGCTGTGCGAGCACTTCAACCACTGGACAGGAGGAAGAACGATGGGGTAGTGTCCATGAACGGTTCTGCCTCAAAAAGGGAGATGGCGGTCCGCAAGAAGGTTTCGCGCTGATTTATGATTCCGCCAGCCACTGTCACCAAACCCCGCTCCTCGCTTTTAATTTCTGCAACTCACGCCGTACAAAAGGTCCAGGACCTCTCCAAGCCTGGCCCTTCTTTGACCAAGCTCGCTGAATCACCCATGCGATGTCATATGCCGCCTATGCTTAAACGCATAAGAATAATGCAAGAAACCTTAGATGGTTCACTCACCACCAACATTGTCTAGTCACATGGCAGGCGAATGGATGAATTGAAAATGGAGGCAACACTTGGCCAAAAAAGGCTGCCACCTCCTCCTGCCCCACCACCGAAAGCGGTTCCTCAGCTGCCCCATAAGTCTCTCAGTGATTCATGATCAGGGATCAGCCTCGCGGGCTTCAGTCCTCCACCGACGCCCTAAGTACCACCAGCACTAACACCAAGACCTATCCTAGCCCCTTCTCTTCTCGACAGTTTGACGACGTCAGCACGCCGGTACAGCGGCCAGTCTAGCAGCCAGCCTTCTGTCTTCCAGGTTTGGAGTCGAAGAAACACTTTAACCCAAAACCATCCTCAAATCCAAAAGCTGAATGTCGTGCATTGCCAAACTTTTGGCCTTGAAAAATGTTCCTTCGTCTGGTGAACAAGATGGGTTCCGCCACAGTCATGGCCCATGCCTACCCCCATACCAATTGCCCTCAATGCCAGAGCTGCATTTCTTTTGCCAAGAAAAAGCCGTCCCTGGAGCCCTGGCCACCCACGTGTCATCTAAAATTCAAGCACGTTGTCTAGCATAGGCTGTGGAGCCTGGTCAAAGTCCATCTGAAACCACCGGGGGGGCACAAAAATACAAAATGGACTATAAAGCACGTCAAGGCCCTATATCTCTGTGGACAGATCACTGTGAGCTGGGTGGATGTCTCTGGGGTGACGTAGGCTCTCATGCTCGGCGCACGAAGCTCTGTCACAACATGCAGGGATGGTGCAGGGTCTTTCATTCCAAGGTCCTCTGGTGGCATCAACATCGTGCCAAGAGAAACCAGCGCCGTGTTGAAATTAATCTGTCTTGTGAGACCGTCCACACACAGTCAGGAGCTGTGGACGGCTCTCCGCAACGAACCGAGCACTGGCTAGGTTCCAAGAACCTTGTGCCAGGGAGAGTTGGTGTGCGGGATTAACGGGGCCGAAATACTTACTGCAGGCGCGCCTTAAATCGGTAGGCTGGTAGCACATCCTTGCTGGCACATGTCAAGAACCTTGTCGAACCAGAAATTACAAAAGAGCTACCCGGTCTGACTTTGCTGCTGAGGAATTCCGAAGTCTAATGCAGCAAACTTTCGCGCGGTTCTGCACCCTGCATCGTACCCGCGCTGGCTTGGCGTGCCGCGTCAGCTCGGCCTCCACGTCAAACCGTCTCATTGTTGACGTTGGTCAAGCACTACTGAATTCCACCCTCCACATGCCCCCCCCCCAGCGATTGTTGGCAGCCAGCGCAATGCATACGCAGTATGAAGTGACACATGGCCTGACAAGGCAGCGGGCCGGACCACTGGGTGTTGAGCCACCCGAGAGTGGAGCAAGGTGAAAGAGTCTCTGGCAGCTCATCATGAGCACCCTAGTTTTTGAAAAAGCCACCAAAATGGTCAGTGGCGGGACAATGCGCTTGTCAGCATTGAGCTATTTGATGGTGATCTTAGTTCTGGAATGATCGTTGGGGGGGGTCACGTCTGAAACAACAGGATCCCGCCAGCGACGGAGGAGGAGACGACACAGCATGCGACACGGAGACTTTCACCATCCGTCAAATCCACAAGGCCCGACAGTTTCACAAATTCATATCCGGTCTTCATTAGGCAGATGGTTCGGGTCCAGAGCTAAGTTGCAAGGTGCCGACATCAGACTCTCAGCTCATCATCTCAGGCAAGTCAAGGGCAGTGTTGAATCTGTGCGAGGCAGCGGAGGTGTAGGAGAGTAGGAGGAGGTAATCCTAGACACCGACTTTACCGACGTCCCTGCTCGTAAAATGGTTGGCGGCCGAATTTGAGGCGGAGAGGAAAGATAGGAAGATCAGTTGCTAGTGCCCCTCGATCCCAGAGGCTTGTAAATCAAGGCTCCGATCATCTCACATGAGATCTTGGATGCTCCATTTCCTCCAACATGATCCTCGCATTAAGGCCATCAAAATGAACCACTAGTTACAGGGTGGCCACCCTCTGATCCCCGAACAAGAACAAAACTTCAGCACTTTGCCTCCACCCACACCAAATAAGAGTAAAATGCAGGAAATGGAGACCTTGCAGATTGATCAACTGGAGACATCTGTTGATAGCGTCTTGCTTCACGTTCCCACAAATGCCGATGGTGGAACAACATCAGCGTACGTACAGCAGTAGAGTGCCAATTAGGCGTAGCGCAACAAGCAGCAAGATGGCAGAAGCCTAAATGGGTGACCTCCTGCAATCTTTGTTTACCATCTCACCAAACGCATGCAATGCAGGGCACACGATCCAACACACAGAGACCAGCTAACAGATCATGGTGCACGACCTATCCTGCGGTCTCAAAACCGATGTTTTTGTATGTGTTTCCGGATCAATATACTTCTGATATCCAAAATGGACGAATGGCCCGACGGCTCGTCACGCCAATAGAGGTGTTGTCCTGCCCAAAGGCAGCCAGCATCATATCTGAGCGGTCTACCTTCAGCACAGCTGGAGGAGTCATTACCAGACAAACGCATCCGGCTTTTTTTTATTCACAGATAATGTGATCATTGACTTTCATCAAGGATGAATTTAGGCATGGATCTCTGATGATGTTGTGGCTTCACTCAATTGTCGAGGTCACCCATTAGTTGCCGGTCTAACTACTCACATATCTCTTCAAACAGAAATGGATCCTCTTTGAAAAAATTTTTTTTAAAAATGATAATTTTCTACTGCAATTTTTATTCTTTTCCCAACAGTTTCATTTTGCTGGTATTGCTGTGCGGAGACTGTAAAAGACATCTATGTTTCATGTCAACACCGTATTCCAGTTACTCACTTTATCCTTAGAAGTTTTCGGCATTGTCATGGTTTTGAGGTCGATGTGTTTGTTTTTTCTGTGAGATACAGCTATAATTATGGTCCTTTGGAACAGAAATGTGGCTTTTTAAGTGCATTTCTCACTCACAATTTTTAATAGTGGCTGAGAATTCAATATTTATAATTTTTTTGGGGTCATGTTGCTGTGAGATACACAATAAGCATGTCCTATTGGAAAAGAAATTGGCTTCAAAGTGCATTTTTTCACTCACAATTTTAACAGTGGCCTGGAGAATTCAATTTTATAATTTTTGGTTCATCTCTTGAAATGCAGCAATACTACAGGTCCTAATATAAAAAAAAATGTTGTTTCTAACAGACATTTGTTCTTCCACAATTGTTCCAAAGTGGCTCAAGGTCATGTCTTTGAATATTGGGTCATTTTGCTGTTGTAATCAGCAATACTACAGGTCCTATTATATAAAATGTATGTTTTCTATACAACACATTTGTTCTTCACAATTGTCCCAAAGTGGCTCAGGGTCAGCTTTGAATTTTTGGTGGCATTATGCTTTGAAATGCAGCTATACTTACAGGTCTCTATAATAAAAAAAATGTTGTTTCTAACAGACATTTGTTTCTTCACAATTGTCCAACAGTGGCTCAAGGGTCATGCTTTGATTTTTTGGGGGCATTTTGCTTTGAAATGCAGCTATACTATTGGTCCTATTATAAAAAAATTTTGTTTCAACACAGACATTATGTTCCTTACACAATTGTCAAGAGTGGCTCACGGTGATGGTGCTGTCAGAATATCTAGGAATAGGTAGGAACACTGTTAATGGACAGCACATATTTGCAAAATTACTTGTTTATTGCAAGATCTTAACATAGCTATCAATCCCTGTATTGATACATCCCATTTAATACAATTAGAAAAAGAGAAACAAAGACATGGAGGTGTATTCCATCCTATTTTAAAAATGTGTTTTCATGATATTAAACTACATAAAAAACTTGCATGTTACAAAATAGCTGGTAATAAAATTCCTCTGAAATTGTACAATGGAGGTACAGGAAAACTTGACCATGAGGTTTAGTATTCATGAGGACATGGAGTATAGGCACCAGAGTCGTAGAACAAAGACACAGAGAAAATTTCCTCCAGCACGTTAGTAAAATAAGAAAAAAATGCCAAGAAAAAGGCGCACTCTGGGTGGAACAAGCGTTAACCACCAGTATTTCCAAGTGAAGCTCAATTGTACGCACTCATACGGAGGGGCAAGCGCTACCCTGGACAGGGACAGTATATGTCCAGTGAAACTAAAATGGTGGAGATGAAAGACTCCTTTTCCGCACTTTTTTAAATGTGGGGGTCATCAGGTTTGGGGCTCATGCTGTGGCCCAGGACAGGTATAGTCAATGTCCATTAAACTAAAATTGAGGGTTGAAAGACTCCTTCTTAACCCATCACGTTTGAATCTGGGGTCATACAGGTGTTAATGGTCATTCTTTGCGGTACAGGACAAATATAGTCATGTCCAGTGAAACTAAACTGGAGGTGTTGAAAGTACTCCGATATTACCCGCACTTCTATGAATCTGTGGTCGACAGGTTAAATGGTCAATCTGCGGTATCAGGACAGATATAGTCAATGTCCATGAAACCTAAAATGGGTGTTTGGAAAGACTCCCTTTTCGCACTTTTGGAATCTTGGGGGTCATGCAGGTTTGGGGGGCTCATCTGTGGCCCAGGACATGTATATCAATGTCCTAGTGAAACTAAAATGGTGGTTGAAAGACTCCTTGTTTCCGGCACTTTTTAAATGTGGGGGTGATGCAGGTTTGGGGCACATGCCTGGGCCCAAGTACAGGTATAGACAATGTACAGTGAAACTAAAATGGTGGTTGAAAGACTCCTTTTTCCCGGCAACTCTTTTAAATGTGGGGGTCAGCATGTTTTTGGGGCTCATGCTGTGCCCAGGACAGGTATAAGTCAATGTCCAGTGAAACTAAAAATGGTTGTTGAAAGACTCCTTTTACCCAGCAACTTTTGAATCTGAGGGGTCAGACAGATTTAATGGGTCATTCTGCGGTAACAGACATCATTTAGTCAATGTCCAGTGAAACGAAAATTGGTGTTGAAAGACTCCTTTCCCCCCCACAGGCACTATTTGAATCTGGGGGTCCAGCACAGGTTTAATGGTCATCTCTGCGGTAGACAGGACAGATATAGTCAATGTCCCAGTGAAACTAAAATGGTGGTTGAAAAAGACTCCTTATTTTCCCGGCAACTTTTGAATCTGGTGGGTCAGACAAGGTTTAATGGTCATATCTCCTGCGGTACAAGGACAGATATAGTCAATGTCCAGTGAAACTAAAAATGGTGTATGAAAGACTCCCTTTTTCCGGCACTTTTTAATCTGGGGTCATGCAGGTTTGGGGCTCATGGGCTGGGGCCCAGGACAAGTATAGGTCCAAATGTCCAGGTGAAACTAAAATGGTGTTAAAGACCTCCTTTTTCCGCACTTTTTAAATGGTGGGGTCAATGCAGGTATGGGGCTCAATGCGTGGCCCCAGGACAGGTATAGTCAATAGTACAGTGTAAACTAAAATGGTGGTTTGAAAGACTCCTTTTTCCGCACTGTTTTAAATGTGGGGGTCATGCAGGTTTGTGCTCATGCTGTGGCCCAGGACCGGTTATAGTCAATGTCCCAGTGAAACCTAAAATGGTGGTTAAAGACTCCTTTTACCCAGTACTTTTGAATCTGGGGGTCAGACAGGTTTTAATGGTCAGTCTGCGGTACAGGACAGAAATAGTCAAATGTCCAGTGAAACTAAAATGTTGATGAAAGACTCCTTTTCCCTGCACTTTTGATCTGCGGGGTCAGACTAGGTTAAATGGTCATTCTGGCGCAACAGTGAAGATATATTCAATTGACCCATGAAACCAAAATGGTGGTTGAAAGACTCCTTTTTCCTCTTACCGGCAACTTTTTGAATCTGTGGGGTCAGACAAGGTTTAATGTGTCATTCTGCGGTCCAGGACAGATATAGTCAAGATCCAGTGAAACTAAAATGGTGTATGAAAGACCCTTTTTTCCGCACTTGTTGAATCGGGGGTCATGCAGGTTTGGGGCTCAATGCAGTGGCCCAGGACAGTGTAAGTCAATGTCCAGTGAAACCTAAAATGGGGGTTGAAAGACTCCTTTTTCGGCACTTTATAAATGGGGGGTCCATGCAGTTTTGGGCTCATGCCTGTGGCCCATGACAGGTCTATAGTCAGTACAGAGAAACTAAAATGGTGGGTGGATAAGACTCCTTTTTCGTTTCCGGCAATTTTTAAATGTGGGGGTCATGCAGTTTGGCGGCTCATGCTGTGGCCCAAGGACAGGTATAAGAGTCAATGTCCAGATGAAAACTAAAATGGTGGTTGAAAAAGACTCCTTTTTCCGGCACTTTTAAATCTGGGGTCATGCAGGTTTGGGGCTCAGTGCAGCGTTCCAGGACAGGGATATTCCAATGGTCCAGTCAAGTAAGATGATGGTTTTCAAATCATACTTGCCTACTGGCACTTTTTTTAATTGTTGTGAGTAATGCAGGTTTAAGGCTCAGGCCTGTGTGTACAAGACAGGGATAGTGAATGTTGTGTGTTTTTGTTTTTTCTGTGGTGCATTTTGTAACCTAAGTGCTGTTGCCAACGATAGTAGGCACGTATCCATATTGAGTTTGTGGATGAAAATGTCCAGCTTCTCCAGCCCTGTTTGGGTGTAAGATGAAGGTAGTTGTGCTCTCCAGAGACTTTAATGGTCATCGCTCATAATCGACTGCTCACTATCGACTATCTTGTCGATGATGGTCGACTATCGACCATCGACCGATGTCGATGGCCATCTCAATCGCTCAACACTAGTTCTTCACAATTGTCAACAGTGGCCGAAAGGTCATGTTTTCGAATTTTTGGGGGCATGGTGCTGTAAAAAGAGCTATAATATAGGTCCTATTGTAAAAAAATGTGGTTTTTAACAGGCATTTGTTCTTCACAATTGTCAACAGTGATCGAAAGGTCATTTTTCTAATTTTTGAGCGCATGCTGTTCTCAAAAACCAGCTATAATCCAGGTCCTATTCCAAAAAATGTTTTTTAAAAAACTACTTTTATTGAGTGTTGAAAAGGTCATTTTTGCTGCTTTTGGGGTCAAGCAGTTGGAAAAGAAAGTGATTTTCAAGGATCTATTCAAATAAATCTTGTTTCAAATACGCATTTCTTGCTGCTAATTTTACTGTATGTGTCCATAAGGACATTTTGGCTGGTTTTGGGGTCAGGCTGTTGTAAAAGGGGTGCCGGGAGTGCAAATAGGGCAGTACAAGTAACTCTAGCAAAAGCAATATTGGAAAACTAATTTTTTAATATAGTTTATTTCTTGTTGCAAATTTTTCTGCTGATGGTCCATAAGGGCACCTGTGCGGGTTTTTAGGTCATGCTGCGGTACAGGATATGCATAGACATTGTCCATTTCACTAAAATATTGGTTCAAATACTACTTTTTTACGGCACTTTAAGATCTGTGGGTCATGCAGGTTTTCGGGTCATGCTGCAGTACAGGACATGGATAGTCAATGTCCAGTTCAACTAAAATACTGGTTCAAATACTTTCTTCAGGCACTTTTGGATCTGTGGGTCATGCAGGTTTTTGGGTCATGCTGCGGTACAGGACATGGATAGTCAATGTCCAGTTCAACTAAAATGGTGGTTCAAAGATTACTTTCTTTGGGCACTTTTTAATCTGTCGGTCACGCGGGCTTGGAGGTCATGCTACGGTACAAGACAGGAATAGTCAATGTCCAGTTCAACTGAAATGGTGGTTCAAAGATTACTTTCTTCCGGTACTTTTTAATTTGTGGTTCATGCAGGTTTTCAGGTCATGCTGCGGTACAGGACATGGATAGTCAATGTCCACTTCACTAAAATACTGCTTCAAATAATACTGCCTTCCGGCACTTGGTAATCTGTGGGTCATGCAGGTTTTCGGGTCATGCTGCATTACAGGACAGGTAGAGTAAATGTCCAATTCAACTAAAATTGTATTTCCAAGACTACTTTCTTCGGGAACTTTTTAATCTGTGGTTCATGCAGGTTTTTGGGTCATGCTATGGTACAGGACAGATATAGTCAATGCCCAGTTCAACTAAAATACTGCTTCAAATAATACTGCCTTCTCGCACTTGATAATCTGTGGGTCATGCAGGTTTTCGGGTCATGCTGCGGTACAGGACAGGGATACTCAATGTCCAGTTCACTAAAATAGTGGTTCAAATACTACTTTCTTCCGCCACTTTGTGATCTGTGGTTCATGCAGGTTTTCGGTCATGCTGCGGTACAGGACATAGATAGTCAATGTCCAGTTCAACTAAAACAGTGGTTCAAATACTACTTTCTTCTGGCACTTTTTATTCTGAGGTTCCATCAAGGGCATCTTTGCTGGTTTCGGGGTCATGCCGCTGTAAAAGAAACCAATAGTAAAAGTCTTATTGAAAAAAAGCTTATTTCCCACACTTCAAGGCACTCAAATTGAACAGCGGTTACTGGGTGTCCACCCTCCTTGATCCACGTTTCCAATCAACACGATAATGATAATTGACACAATCGCTCATCACTACTCAGTAAGTTTGGAAATTATTTCCATTTGGGTGTTTTATTGTCACTTGTATTTGCATTTTTATTATGATTTTTTATGTTTGTCCTCTGTGTCAGGATTCAATAAAGTATATTTATTTTATTTTTGCTGGTATTGGATAGTTTTTTGGTGTTTTAATTCAGATATTAGAAGCGTCCCATGTTATTAAAAAAATTAATTATATTTAAGTATTGTAATAAATAACATTGATAACAATAATTAACTTTTAACTGAAATAAATGCTCTAAATTATATCTATGCTTTACTCTAAATAGTCTGAGCTCTCAGGCCCTTATATGAAATTGTTTTCTACTTCCTCAATTTCCCAACTGCCTTTTAGTTTTTGTAAACCTTGGATCTCTAGGACTGGCTGTGTAGCCATTATTAAAATGATGACACTTCATAGAATTATTATTATTATCATTTATTATTATTATGATTTGTTTTAAAGCGCCATTGATTCCATGGTGCTGTACATTTGAGGGGGGTTACATACATAATATGTCAAATGAGTACAATAATAACGATGAATGACTTACAACTGGCACAACAGAGGGAGAGAGGACGTATATTTTGAGAACTATAGCCATGCCCTTACTTTGGTTGTTCCTTTCCAAATTACAATTTATTAAACAGATATATCTGGGGGCAGCTCATGTCAGAGTCAAATTTCTAATTCTTTCTAAACCATACTAAGCTGGTGTCATGAGTTCTTTCAATGTAAAATATTATGCTGCATTTGTAAGCAACGATGGTCCTTTTTTCACATAAATAATAGGCTTCTATAGAATCTTTCTTTACAGTGAACTGTTGGCAGTTCTGGATAAAGTCTATTCTGTATCCAGCCTAAAACAATTCAAAGTGACTTTATGCTGCAATTTTCACTCAAGACTTTTCAACTCAAATTGTCACACATGATCTACAAGTAGCAAGATATCAAAAAAATTACTAAAAGAACGGTAATTTGCCCTCTCTAGGGGTTGGTGCATGACTGCTATAGTCAATCAGTGGATTCAATGGTCGTGTGCCATTTCTTTGATATCACCACTCAAAAAGTGAACAGCACATGAGCAGCTATGTCAAATATAGTGTTAAAACCAATTTTTATTTTTTAAGTTTAAACTAGAAAACCCCTTTTAATATTTATTCCTGGATAATCTGAAGGTAGCAGTTTGCAATGCATTCACATCATAGAATGCAACATAGAATAACCTGCAGCAAAGTGTATACCTCCTTGTCAGGGTGCATATGGAATTTCCCCTGAACACCACCATTAGTCTGTCCCAGTCCAACACTGAGATAATTCACTTCATTGCACTTAAAGGGGATCTCAGCTATGGACGGTACTTACATATTAGAAGGGTCCCTTAACAATAATCTGGACACAAAGGGCCACATGTATGAAAACTATCTAGGTCTAAAACTCACTTTGTTGCCCATAGCAACCAATCAGAGTGCCCCTTTCATTCCATATAGTGCTCTGGAAAAATGGAAAGGTGCGCTCTGATTGGTTGAATTTTAGACCTAGACACTTTTCATACATGTGGCCCAAAGTGTCTCCCTACTGGGACCTTTGATGATCAGCTGTAATCTGTGGAGAAGCCTCACAGTGAGTGATTATTTTCCCTACATTAACATCACTGGGGAAATTAAGTATTGCACACTTCTTATTCGCCATGAATTGTATGTGGATTGTTTGTATAAAACATGACAAAACAGGTCCTCCAGAGCAGCAGAGGCTCTTTTTATCTGATTTTCACTACAGCCCAAATATGAGGATCCTAAACATAGAACCCCATCTATTAACTCATAATTCTCTAATAGGGTGTATCAAAATTTCCTCACTAAACTGGACAACCCCTTTCCTGTGCCCCTACTGGTTATGTGTTAAATCTTTGTTCTTAAGAACTGAATCTGTTTGCAGGCAAGTCCTGAACAGTCTGTGGTGCAATGTGGCGTTGGTGGATAGAACGAGACATCATGTCCGAGATGTGCTTGATTGGATTTAGGTCTGGGGAATGGGTAGGCCACTTCCCAGCAACAATACCTTCATCATGCAGGAACTGCTGACACACTTCAGTCACATGAGGCCTAGCATTGTCATGCGTCAGAAGGAATCCAGGGCTCTCTGCATCTGCATATGGTCTCACAATGGGTCTGAGGATCTCATCCTGGTACCTAACGGCAGTCAGCATACCTCTAGCTAGCACATGGAGTGCTGTTTGTCCATCCAAAGAAATGCCTCCCCATCCCATTACCAACCCACTGCCAAACCGGTCATGGTAAAGGATGTTGCAGGCAGCAGAACGTTCTCTATGGTGTCTCCAGTCTCTGTCACGTCTGTCACATGTGCTCATTGTGAACCTGCTCTCATCTGTGAAGAGCACAGGGCACCAATGTCAAATCATGTGAGGATCTCTTAAAACCTAAAAATAAAAAGAAAAAACTTTTCTTATTCATCAAATGAAAATTTGTTATTTTTTTCAAATACTCATAGTCCCCAATTTAATGCTATATAAAGTATAAATAAACAACATCTACCTTTACTAATGGGACAGAACAACATTAGGAGCTCTTTGGAAAGAGGGGTGAGATTTATTGATAGATGTGCTCCCTCTTTGGGATCCATACTTTCACCGAGTTTATATGATTCTTAACCACCTAATAATACATTATCCTGGCTAAGGGTTAAAAGATTCTTTAAATGTTGCCATTCTAGATGTAGAGCATGCAAGTTTGCATGCCAATCAGATATCTGTAAATCTACAGTATGGTAAATAACAGGGTGGTTAAGTAAAGTAGCCACATTAATTGTAACCAGGAGAACATTATATATGTTATTACACGCATTAAATGTGAACTCCAATATGTGCGTTGCACATCTAATGCATTAAAAGTCTGCATTAGATGTCATTTGTCAAATTCGTTAAAACCAATGTCTACTAAGCATTCTATGGTGTCAAACCATTTCTCTGCCATTCATAATGGAGATATGTCCTCTTTTACCTTCAGGGGTTTAGAACAGGTCACGAGACCTGTGAGGAACGGAGACCATAGTAAGAAGCTTCTCAGTAGAAAAGCATATTGAATTTTTTATTTTGCTACATGCGCTCCCCATGGTCTTAACAGGATACTCTGTATCAGTATTAATGGGTATGTTATTTGTATCTATTTGTGTTTAAGAGAAATTCATCGGATTTGTCATGTCTTCATGCTGGTGGCTTCTGCAATTTTATACAGGAATTTGTGAGTCTGGCTACTTCATTCACCCATGTGGTTGACAGTAATGTGTTTCCCTTTTATTACACATTGATAGCTGGTGGAAACTTTTTTGAAAATTCATAGATTCAGGCGCATTCTACACTTCTAATATGCACAAAAAAATTGGCGCCTGGGTACCAAAAATTATACGTCGCCCATGGACTTTAATGGCCTGCCGATGCTTATTTTACAGGGCTCTGGTACTGCCCCTCCTAATCATTCTTGCACAAAGGAGGATGCAGCAGTCCTGCTGCTGGGTTGTTGCCCTCCTTGGCTCACTCTACATCTCCTGGTGTCCTGGCCTGTGTCCTGGTATCTGCTCCATGCTTTGGCCACTGTGCTGACAGACACAGCTAACCTTCTTGCCACAGCTCGCATTGATGTGCCAATCTGGATGAGCTGCACTACCTGAACAATTTAATTGGGTTGTAGACACCGTCATATACTACCTCTAGGGGTGAAAGCATTGACAAAATGCAAAAATTACCAAAACAACAGTCAGAAAGGATGAGAACAGAGAAATGGTGTATGGTCATGGTCACCAGCTGCAGAACCACTCCTTTAAAGGGATTGTCTTGCTAATTGGCTATCATTTCTACCTGTTATCTGTTCCATTTGTATAACATCAGAATAAATTGATTCACAATCAGTGTTGATTCATAAAATGGGCAGGTTGATCACAAAAGTAATTGACTTGGAGTTACATTGTGTTGTTTAAGTTTTCCATTTATTTTTTAACAGTGTTTAAATCGTTAGGCAATTGATCCTAAAAAGTTTTTTTTTTTTTTTCAGATATTAATAATTATTTATTTTAGCAAAAAATTATATCCCATTTCCTAAAAAAGGAATTTTTCATAATGAAAAACGTTGCACATGCTTTGAGTTGTACCATATAAATATATTTAAAAAAATGTTTGCTATGAGCAGCAGTAAAAAATAATCATGTCAAGTATAACTGAAACCAATATTACCTTTTGATTCACAATAATGTAAGATTACTGACTTGTGGTATTAAATTTGTTCTGCCCACTCTCATATGTACAGTCTATGAGTGAATAGATTAAATATCTCATATTATGGCACATTTTCTAAAGACCATTATGCATGGTGACTACAATGCAAATTTGCTGTTTCAAACTGTCAGAGAAATTAAGTTTTAAGATTTCTAAATTAAAAGGACATTTCCATCAAGAAGGAATATTTTTTTAAAGTCAACACTTTTTGAAAAAAAAAATTCAATACTTTTTGGCAGTATATTTGTTCATTCAAAATTTCCAACATAGAGACTGAGTCCAGGTTGCATATAAAATCATCTTTACTTAACGTATGGAATATCAATCTTGGCTGTATGCCTATACATTCCAAATCATCGTATTAGTATATAATTATATGTCAGTAGTTAACTGTAGACGTATTCAATCCATACAATTCACATTTCAGTGGTATGCAATCTCATGTTCGAGCTGACCAAGAGTGAGCAAGACGCTCCATGTTGCACACAGCTGCATATACCCTATACTTATTACCTAAAAATACCCTGATAAAGATTTTAAACTTATATTCTACAAAAAACATCTGAGACTAAATATCTCATATAAACCTTTTGGGACTTTTGTTTCCAATCTATTAATCCAGTACGCCTCACGTTGGAGGAGTCTGGATTTGTTGAGACTAACATCCTGAACAGGTACCTCTTCTAAAACACACCAGTGTAAATCACTGTCAGTGTGTTTGGAGTCATGAAAGTGCTGTGCTAATGCTGTTTCTCCGTACGTGAGTTCCCTTTTCTGTTCTTTGTGTAAGATATTTTTAAAATTATGTATTGCTGACTTATGCTCCCCTATTCTGATTTTGACAGGGCGGCTCGTTTGCCCTACGTAGCTTTTGCCACAAGGGCATTAAATATAATAGATGACATTGCTTGTTGTACAGCTGAAATATCCCTTCAAGGGTATAGCAGCGCCTGATAATGGGTGAGAAATGTATGAACCACGTATAATTCCATCACAATTTGTACATGAAAGGCATGGAAAAGTACCACATTTACCTGATCTTAACTTCTCTTGTCTAGATTTTTTAGGGGGACAAATGTCTGAATGTACTAACACGTCTCCCAATGACTTACCCCGTTTAAATATATACCTTGGTTTGTCTCTGAACAGATAACCATATTTAGGGTCTGTTTGTAGGATATGCCAATGTTGGGAAATAGCTTTTTTAATAATATCTGAGTGCTTGTCATATTTTGTTATAAAGGAAAACCGGGGAATCTGTTTTTTCTGCCTATTGCTACTCAGTCCATGCGTCTGGTTGGCACAGAGAGCTCGGTTGTACGCAAATTGTGTTATACATATTTTATAGTAATTTGCCCCTGTAGTCAGTGTTGGCAAAACCGCCATACGAAATCCATATAACTTTTTAATACTTCTATTTCACTCGGTTCATCTCAGTTTGGCGCTAATCGTGCATTTGTACGATAGTCCTACTGGGCAGTTGTAAATCTCAAGGACTGAAGAATGAACACTGTTGATTTTGTGTTACGGTTCTTCCACCAGACCGCATTTCACAGATATTTGATAGAAATAATTTTGTTTTTAATCCTAGTTGGCTTTTGGAAATTAGAGGGATTTAAATATAGCTGTGATTTGCTTTCTTTCAATAAGAGACTGTCAAAAACTCTTCATTACCTTTTACATTTTTTTATTTTTGAACTTAGAGCGAACTGCAGGTGGTAAGCGAACAAAGAAGGGGTGTGGACATGGAGGTGAGGTCGAGAAAATGTGCTCCTTCCAGTGCGGCGCAACACGCAAGGGGGGTGGGGGGGGGGGTGGTTTGAGGGGGTGGGGGGGGGGGAAGAAGGATGGTTTTTTGGGGGGGGGTGTTTGGGGGAAAAAGGTTTTTGGGTGGTTTTTTGGAAAAAAAGAAAGGGTTGGGTGGGGGGGGGGAAAATGTGAGAAAAAAGGGGGGAAAAAAGGGGGAAAAAAGGGGTTTTTTGGGTGGGTTTTTTTGGGTGTTTTGTGGGGTTGGGGGGAAAGTAAAGACATTGCGGTTCCAACGTGGTCTTTTCAGCAGAATTTGCTTGCGAGCGCTTCATCACTGGACGAGGAGGAAAACGATGGGGTAGTGTCAGTATGGGTCCCGCCTCAAAAAAGGGTCGCACAAGTCCGCTGATATTATCAAGCCTCTGATTCACCAAGCAATTTTATATGCCGCTTTTGCCGTAAACACATCAGTAGAGGGAAGAATCTTAGGTGTTTAACCACCAAAAACATGTCTAGTCACATTTAGCGAATGCATGAGTTGAAATGAAGGGAACACTTGGCAAAAAGGCCACACCGGTCCCGGGTTTCCAACCACTGTCACACCCTCTGTCTCCGCCTCCTCCTCCTCCACCACTTCCACGACCAAGCAATCATTAGCTGTCCATGTCTCTCAGTGTCATGAGCAAGGATCAGCCTCCGCTTCAGCCTCCACCGACGCCCGAGAACCTCCATCATCACCAGAGATCCATCCTACTCCTTCTCCTTCCACCATTTTGACCTGCACGCCATACAGCGGCCAGTCTAGAAGCCAGCCTTCTTTATACCAGGTTTTGGAGCAGAAGAAACACTTTAACTCAAACCATCTCAAAGCCAAAAGCCTGAATGTCAGCATTGCCAGGCTTTTGGCCTTGGAAATGTTGCCTTTCCGTCTGGCGGACACAGATAGGTTCTGCCACATCATGGCCCTTGCCTGCCCCCAATACCAGATGCTGAGCAGGCATTTGTTTTCTAGAAAAGCCGTTCCTGCTATGGCTACCCACGTGTCATCTAAAATCTCAAGTGCGTTCCGTGTATCTGTGTCTGGCAAAGTCCATCTGACCACCGATACATTGACTAGTAAGCACAACCAAGGCCGCTATATCTCTGTGACAGCTCACTGGGTGAGCTGGGTGGATGTCTCTGGTGGTGACGGTGGCTCTCAGGCTTGGCGCCCGCTCTTCAAGACCGCAGGAATGGTGCAGGGTTTTTTCCCCCAATGTCCACCGGTAGCATCATGTGCCCAGAGAAACCAGGCCGTGTTGAAATTAATCTGTCTTGGAGACCATCAACACACACGTCAGGATCTGTGGATGACTCTTCGCAACGAGACCGAGTGCTGGCTGCGTGACAAGAACCTTGTGCCAGGCAAGGTGGTGTGCGATAACAGTCAAAATCTCCTGGACGCCCTTAAGATTGGTAGGCTGGAGCACATCCCTTTCCTGGCACACGTTATGAACCTCGTCGTCCAGAAATTTCTAAAGTGCTACCCAGGTCTGGACTGCCTTCTGAGGAAGGCTCAAGGTCTGAGCTCACATTTCCGCCGTCTCGGCTGGCTGCGTTACAGCGTCAGTTTGGCCTCCCCATCAACCATCTCATTGTTGTGAAGGCAACACGCTGGAATTCCACCCTCCACATGCTCCAGCGATTGTAGCAGCAGCGCAATGCCATTACGCAGTACGAAGTGACACAAGGCTTGACAAGCAGCGGTGCGGACCTCGGGGTGTTAAGCCACCGAGAGTGGAGGCTGGTGAAAGAGCTCTGCACCATCCTTGTGAGTTTTTAAGAAGCCACCAAAATGGTAAATGTGGACAATGCTCTTGTCAGCATGAGCATTGTGGTGATCTTAGTTCTGGAACGATCGTTGGACACTCTGAAACAGGGGCCCCCCAGCAGGGGGGAGGGGTGACGGACCAGATGCGAACACAGAGCCTTTCTCTCCGCAATCCGAAGGCCCCCGTGTTTCAAACTTTTTTGTTCTTCTTTTAGGAGTGTTTCGGGGTCGTGGGCGGTTTAAAAAGGCGACCTCACCTCTGGGGGACATCATTGAGGCAAGTCAGGGCTGTTTTTAAAGCTGACGAAGGAAGGGAGGGGGAGGTTTTTTCCTGGACACCAACGTTACCGATTTTCCTCCCCGGGAAAAAAAAGGTTGGCAGGATTTGGGCGGGGGAGGAAGATGAGGAAGATTTTTGAGTGCCCCTCGACTTAAGGTTGGAAATAAAGGGCTCCACTTCAATGGTAGGGTGCTCCATTTCTCCAAATGACCCTGCATTAAGGCCATCAAAAGAACAACAGTTAGGGGTTTGTCACCCTTCCTCGATCCCCAGTACAAAGCGAAAACTCGCACTTTCCTTCCCCACCAACCAAATTGAGAGAAAAAATGCGGGAAAATTGGAGAGGGGTCATGATCAAAGCGAATCTGTTTGTTTTCTTATGTTCTTAAATGTCAAGGGGGAAACAACGTCAGAAAACGACAGCAGTAGATGCCCAAATAGCCGTAGCCGCAGCAGCAAGATTATGGCAGAAGCCTAATGGGTTACCCTTGGGAATCCCCTTTTTTACCACCCCCACCAACGCCTGTTTAAAGCGGGCAACATACGACAAAAGAGACCAGTTTAAGATCATGATCCCACGATTCTGCGGCTAATATTTTTTTTGAAAATATTCCTGACCCCCAATCGACTTCGGGTATCCAAAATGGGGGAAAAGGCCCCCAGTTTTGCTGTAAAAATAGTGTTGGTGCTTTTTTCCAAAATTGAAATCGGCCCGGTTTATATTGATCGGATTTTTTTTTTGATCACCGATATTTTTGGGTTAAAAAACTGTGCAAAATCTATTAATGTCGCGCCCATTTTCGGGCTTCCCCGTCATTTTGGCAGCCCGCAAATCAGCTTAGGGAATGAGAGGGTTGACTGTGTGGCACGTCATGGGGCTGGGAGTTATGGTTGCATTGGTGGAAAAATCCATGACCTGTTTTACATAGAAAAGCCCTTCCCGTTCATGTCTGGTGTGTCAGTATTCAAAGGGGTGGATGTCGCTCTGCTTTTGGCAAAAGCTCCAAAAATTTTCTATTTGTTCCCCGGAAGCTATACTTTTTGCTGTTAACCTTTGAACTTAAGTTGAAACAGAGATTTCAGATTTAGGTATTTTGGCTGGAAATTTTTTAAAGGGCATCACCGCTTAAGTCCGGAGGGGGGCTGGGGGGAGGGGGGGCCCGGGTAACAAGACAAGTTCTTTAAAGGATATGGATAATGTGCACCCAATTAGTGTAAACATTGCATTGCAATAGCTTTTTTTATTAAAAATTTTTTTTTGAAATATTATTGGATTTGGGCAGCCGAATTTTATTTTGGATCAGATATTTTCTAGAACTGCGGTCTATTTGTTAGGTGCAAAACTCCCCTTTTATTATAGTATACATTTCGATAGGTGTTTTTTTCACTTTTTGGGCAGTCAAGCTTTGTTTGAGGGGACCTTGCAGTTAAATTTAAATCCAGCAATTTTGTAGTCACCAAAGGTGTATTGATAGGTGCCAAAAAAAACCCTTTTATTTTCCGTATATATTTCAGTCGGTTTTTTTTTTTTTACTTTTGGTCAGTCAAGCTTTGTTGATTTGAGGTACTTGCGTTAAATTTGAATCCAGCATTTTTAGTCACCACAGGTGTATTGATAGGTCCAAAAACCTTTTATTATCGATACATTTCAGATACGTGTTTTTTTTTCATTTGGGAGGCCACTTTGTTCATAGAGCCACCTTGCAGTTTAAAGTTGAAAGCAATTTTTAGTCACCCCGGTGTATTGATAGGTGCCAAAAAAAAAACCTTTTTTTATCCCTTACATTTCAGATAGGTGTTTTTTTACTTTTTTATCAGTTAAGCTTGTTGATAGAGGACCTTGCACTTAAATTTGAATCCAGCAATTTTAGCACACAGGTGTTTGATTAGGTGCCAAAAAAAACCTTTTTTTATCCATTACATTTCAGATAGTGTTTTTTTTTTTTTTTTTTTCAAAATTTGACGCAGGCCAGGGGTTTTTTCATAGAGCCACCTTGAGTTTTAAAATTTTAACCAAATTTTTTATAAACCCCGGGTTTGATAGGTGCCAAAAAAAAGTTTATTATCCTATACTTTCAGATAGGGGTTTTTTTTTTTCAATTTTGGTCAGTCAAAACTTGTTGATGAGGAAAACCTTGCATTAAATTTTAAACCGCAGTTTTGTAGGCACCAAGGGGTTTGATAGGTGCCAAAAAAACCTTTAAATTTTCCGTATACATTTCGATAATGTTTTTTTTTTTTTTATTTTGGCGCCAAAAAAACTTGTTATAGAGGACTTGCAGTTTTTAAAATTTGAATCCCAGCAATTTTTAGTCAAAAGGTGTATTGTAAAGGCCAAAAAAACCTTTTATTTCCGATAATTTAATACGTTTTTTTTCCTTTTTGGTCGTCAAGCTTTTTTGTAAGGGGAACCCTTCATTAATGGAATCCAGCAATTTTTTTAGCAACAGGTTTTTTAAGGGGCCCCAAAAAACTTTTTTACGTATAATTTCAGATTGGGGTTTTTTTCCCTTTTTTGGCAGTCAAAATTTGTTTATAGAGGACCTTTCATTAAATTTTAATCCAAAATTTTTTAGTACCCCAGGGGTTATTGATAGGTGCAAAAATCTTTTATTATCGTTTTTACTTTCAGAAGTGTTTTTTTCATTTTTTTCAGTCAACTTGTTGATAGAGGACCTTGCTTAAATTTGAATCCAGAAAAAAAAAAAAATTTTAGTCACCCAGGGGTTTTTAAAAAATGCCAAAAAAAACTTTTATTTTCCTTTTACATTTAGATACTGTTTTTTTTTTCCCCTTTGGCAGTCAAACTTTGTTATAGAGTACTTGCACTTA
>JAODAL010036350.1:0-41804 GCA_025379985.1 Phyllomedusa bahiana
GGCTGAAACGGGAACGCTGTTCTATGAAAAAACGAGGTCTGTTTTTTTTCCAGCCAATCGCAACCTTTCACATCCAGTCATGACGTCGCACACACATCTCACCCTGCTCTATTCTGTAATTGATTTGCTGGCGCCAAAATTACAGGAAGCGCTGAAAAAGGCGCAATCTTAATAGATGGATGCACAGATTTTAACCTTAATTATTGCATGATCTGGAAATTTCGATCACCATAAAAACCTTGCCGATTTCGACTAGTGTTGAGCGATTATAATTGACAAAGTTGAAATCAGCACGGTTTTTATGTTGATCGGAATTTTCCGATCACACGATAATTTAGGTGAGAATCTGCGCATAATCTATTAATATTGCGCCATTTTTGGTGCCTCCTGTCATTTTGGAGCCAGAAAAATCAGCTTAGAGAATAGAGCAGGGTGAGCTGGGCGTGCGAGTCATGACTGGGATGTGTATGGTTGTGATTGGCTGGAAAAATCACATGGCCTCGTTTTACATAGAACAGCCCTTCCTGTTCAGCATCAGTGTGTCACTGTGTCTCATAAGAGCAGGACGTGTGTCAGCTTTCTCCTCAATAATGCTCAGCGACACAGTTCTCTTTGTTCTCACAGACAACTATGCTTTTAACTGTGAACATTAGAACATAGGTAGATTAGAGAATTTCAGTTTTTAGTTAGTTAGGCTGAGACTTTGAAAGAAGCATCTAGCGCTGTACAGCTGCAGGGGGGGAGGCTGCAGGCAGGCTTTTGAAAGGAGAGTGTATATTGTGCAGCCCAGACTGCTTTGAACCTGCATTGAAATGGCTTTTTATTACCAGTTTTTGGCCAGTTTTTGGTGAAATAGTACCTTGTTATTTTGTGCAGCCCGTACTTACACTCACGGCCACTTTTATTAGGTACACCATGTAGTAACGGGTTTTGGGCCCCTTTTGCCTTCAGAACTGCCCCAATTCTTCGTGGATAGATTCCACAAGGTGTTGTGCAACGATGCTTAATTGGTACCAAGGGGCCCAAAGAGCGCCAAGAAAATATTCCCCACACCATGACACCACCACCACCAGCCTTAAAACCCTTGATTACAAGGCAGGATGGATCCATGCCTTCATGTTGTTGACGCAAAAATTTTGACCCTACCATCCGAATGTCGCAGCAGAAATCGAGACTCATCAGACCAAAGGGAACGTTTTTCCAATCTTCTACTGTCCAATTTCGATGAGCTTGGCAAAATTTGGAGCCTCAGTTTCCTGTTCTTAGCTGAAAAGGAGTGGCCCCGGTTTTGGTTTCTGCTGCTGTAAACCCATCTGCCTCAAAGTTCGCCGTACTGTGCGTTCAGAGATGCTCTTCTGCCTACCCTTTGGGTTTTAACGGGTGGCTATTTGAGTCACTGTTGCCTTTCTATCAGCTCGAACCAGTTGCCCATTCCCCCTTTGACCTCTGGCATCAACAAGGCATTTCCGCCAAAAGGACTGCCGCTCACTGGATGTTTTTTCTTTTTCGGACCATCTCTGTAAACCTAGAGATGATTGTGCGTGAAAATCCAGGAGATCAGCAGTTTTTGAAATACTCAGACCAAACCCTTCTGGCACCAACAACCATGCCATGTTCAAAGGCACTCAAATCACCTTTTTTTCCCCATATGATGCTCGGTTTGAACTGCAGGAGATTGTTCTTGACCAGTCTACATGCCTAAATGCACTGAGTTGCCGCCATGTGATTGGCTGATTAGAAATTAAGTGTTAACGAGCAGTTGGACAGGTGTATCTAATAAAGTGGCCGGTGAGTGTATATTAGGATACAGAACTTTTCTAGTAACTGCAGGTGTATTTGATAGGTGCAAAACCCACCTATTATTATCAGTACACAATTTAATTACGTGTCTTTCACTTTGGCGCAGCCCAGTTTTGTTCAAAGACCCACTTTGTACTTACACTAGGATACAGAACTTTTCTAGTCACCGCAGGTGTATTTCAGAGGTGCAAAAACCACCTTTTTTTATCCGTACACAATTTAATTAGGTTTTTTTCACTTTGGCGCAGGCCATTTTTGTTGGAAAGACCCATTTTTGTACTTATGTTAACCATGCAGAAAAATTTGCTAGTAATTGCTGTTGTTTTCATAGGTGCAAAAAACCCCCTATTATTATCCGTACACAAGTTTTAAATTAAAATATTTTTCACTTTGGCGCAGCCCAGTTTTGTTCAAAGACCCCACTTTCTACTTACAATAGGATACAGACTTTTCTAGTCACCGCAGGTGTATTTCATAGGTGCAAAAAACACCTTTTATTATCCATACACAATTTAATTAGGTTTTTTTTCACTTTGGCACAGGCCATTTTGTTGAAAGACCCATCTTGTACTTATATTACCATACAGAAATGTTCTAGGAATTGCTGTTGTATTTCATAGGTGCAAAACTCACCTTTTATTATCCGTATACATTTCAAATAGGTGTTTTTTTTTACTTTGGTGCGGCCCAGTTTTGTTCATAGAGCCACCTTGTACTTAAATTTGAATACAGAAATTTTTTAGTTACTGTTGTTGTATTTCATTGGTGCAAAAACGACCGTATGCTATCTGTATAACTTTTAATTAGCTGTATTGCACGTGGTGCGGCCCTAGTTTTTTTCAAATAGCCACGTTATACGACAATTCTGATTTTCTAGCAACTGTTCTCGTTTGTCATTGTGGCAAAAAACACAATTTCTCATCCGTGTAACTTCGAATAGTTTTATTGCGCTCGGTGAATCTCAGTTTGGCGCATATAGCGCACTTGTATGATAGTTTGTTGAAAACTAACAATTCCTAGTCCTACTGGGCAGTTGTAAATCCCTGGGACTGAAGGAAGAACACTGTTGATTTTGTCTTACGGTTCTTCTACCAGACTGCATTTCACAGGTATTCGCTAGAAACATTTAAGTTTCTAATCCTAGTTGGCTGTAGGAAATTAGAGGGATTTAAGAATAGCTGTGATTTGCGGTCTTTTAATAAGAGACTGTCAAAAACTCTTCCATACTTTCTTAAATTTTTATCTTTCTGAACATGGAGCGAAATGCATGTGGTAAGCGAGCAAAGAGGGGTGTAGGACATGGAGGTAGAGGTACGAGAGAAGGTGCTCCTTCCAGTGCTGGCGACAACACGCAAGCCAGCGGATCGTCGGTTGCAGGACCGCCAGGCCTGTCATCGCTGGGTCAGGGCCCTGTGAATCTCAGTAACGAACAGCGTCGCCAATCTGTTCTTCAGTGGTTAATGCAACCTGCATCAAGCAGTCTTACCTCCTCGTCCTCCCAGTCACGGCCACAAATGTCGTCATCAGCATCGTCAGCATCCGTCCAACATGAAGCGAAGGCAGCCCAAATGTCAACTCGTGTACCCACCACTGCAGTTCCTCTTGCTTGTAGCCTGCAGCTCCTGAATGCAGAATGTCAGGACGAGGAAGTCAACTGTGTTGATGATGATGATGACATTGCGGATCCAACGTGGTCTTTTCAGCAGAATTTGCTTGCGAGCGCTTCATCACTGGATGAGGAGGAAGACGATGGGGTAGTGACAGTACGGCTCCGGCCTCAAAAAGGGAGAGGGCGGTCGCAGAAGTCCGCTGAGATGATTCCGCCATCCACGATCAGCGGAAACACCGCTCCTCGCTTATCGCCGTCAAAAAGGTCCAGGACCTCTCAAGCCTGGGCCTTTTTCGAGCAAGCCTCTGATTCACCCAGCGATGTCATATGCCACCTTTGCCATAAACGCATCAGTAGAGGCAAGAATCTTATGTGTTTAACCACCCATCAACATGTCTAGTCACATGCAGCGAATGCATGAGTTGAAATGGAGGCAACACTTGGCCAAAAAAGGCCACACCGATGCCAGGCTTCCAACCACTGTCACACCCTCTGTCTCCGCCTCCTCCTCCTCCACCACCACCAAGCTTTCCGCAGTTGCCCATGTCTCTCAGAGTCATGATCAGGGATCAGCCTCCACTTCAGCCTCCAGCCTTCAGTACCACCAGCACCACCAGAGACCCATCCTACCCATTTTCCTTCCACCAGTTTGACGACCTGCACGCCGTACAGCGACCAGTCTAGCAGCCAGCCTTCTGTCTTCCAGGTTTGGGAGCAGAAGAAAACACTTTAACCCAACCATCCCAAACCAAAAGCCTGAATGTCTGCATTGCCAGGCTTTTGGCCTTGGAAATGTTGCCTTTCCGTCTGGTGGACACAGATGGGTTCCGCCACGTCATGGCCTGCCTGCCCCCAATACCAGATGCCGAGCAGGACATTTCTTTGCCAGAAAAGCCGTCCCTGACCTGGCCAGCCACGTGTCATCTAAAATTTCAAGCGCGTTGTCTGCATCTGTGTCCCGCAAAGTGCATCTGACCACCGACACATAGACTAGTAAGCACGGCCAAGGCCGCTATATCTCTGTGACAGCTCACTGGGTGAGCTGGGTGGATGTCTCTGGTGGTAATGGTGGCTCTCAGGCTCGGCGCACGCTCTTCAAAACCACAGGGATGGTGCAGGATTCTTTCCCGCCAAGATCCTCTGGTGGCATCACGTGCCCAGAGAAACCAGGGCAGTGTTTGAAATTAATCTGTCTTGGAGACCGTCCACACACAGGTCAGGAGCTGTGGACGGCTCTCTGCAACGAGACCGAGCGCTGGCTTGGTGACAAGAACCTTGTGCCAGGCAAGGTTGTGTGCGATAACGGTCGAAATCTGCTGGCCGCCCATTGGATCGGTAGGCTGGAGCAAAATCCCTTCCCTGGCACTTGTCATGAACCTTGTCGTCCAGAAATTTCTAAAGTGCTACCGGGTCTGGACTACCTACTGAGGAAGGCTCAAGGTCAGAGCTCACACTTCCGTCGTTCGCACCCTGCTTCGTCCTGCCTGGCTGCATCAGCTCGGCCTCCCTGTTAACCGTCTCATTGTTGACGTGGCAACATGCTGGAATTCCACCCTCCACATGTTTCCAGGATTGTTGGCAAGCAGCGCAATGCCATTACGCAGTACGAAGTGACACTTTGGCCTGACAAGCAGCGGTGTGTTGAGCCACCGAGAGTGGGGGGCAGGTGAAAGAGCTCTCCCACCATCCTTGCCAGTTTTGAAGAAGCCCCCAAAATGGTCAGTGCGGCCAATGCCCTTGTTCAGCATGGCCATTGTGGTGATCTTAGTTTGGAACGGGTCGTTGACACTCTGAAACATCAGGTCCAACCAGCGACGGAGGAGAAGACGGACCCCCAGATGCGGACACGAGCCCCTTTCTCTCCGTCGAATCCACAAGCCCCGACAGTTTCACTATTTTATCGGTCTTCATTAGGCAGTGGTTCGGGGTCCAGGACTAGAGCAAGGCGACGCCTCAGCTCTCAGGGTGCATCATCTGAGGCAAGTCAGGGCTGTGTTGAAGCTGTGCTGGAGGAAGCCGAGGAGGAGGAGGATGAGGTATTCCTGGACACCGACGTTACTGACGTCCCTGCCTTGGAAAGAGGTTAGCGCAAATTTTGAGGCGGAGGAGGAAGATGAGGAAGATCAGTTTGCTGGTGCCCCTCAACCCAGAGGCTTGGGAAATCAAAGCTCCATCTCTCACATGAGTGCTTGGATGCTCCATTTCCTTCAACATGATCCTCGCATTAAGGTATAAAAATGAACAACAGTTACGTGTGGCTCCCCTCCTGGTCCCCGATACAAAAAAAAAACTCAGCACTTTCCTTCACACCAAATAGGGGAGAAAAATGCGGAAATGGAGCTTGCGGGATTGATCAACTGGAGAATCTTTGGGTTGTTCACTTTCTTCAAATGTCAGGGTTTGGAACAACGTCAGTGACGGTGAAAGCAGTAGAGTGCCAAGTGCGTAGGGCAGCGCAGGCAAGGTGGCAGAAGCCTAATGGGTGCCCTCTGGCAATTTTATTTACCAATAGTTTTTGAGCGATTAGTTGACTATGCCATCCGTGAGGTCGTTTGTGGGCCCATCATCGAAAGATATTCGTGGTCGATGTTTAGTGTTGAGCGATTTTTTCGGCAAAGTTGAAATCGGCACATTTTTTAGGGTTGTCGAAATTTTTAGTCATGCGATAATTTGGGTTTAAAAAATCTGGCTCATTATTGAGATTGCGCCATTTCGATGCTTCCTGTCATTTTAGCGGCCAGAAATCAGCTTACTATTAGAGCAGGGTGGGATGTGTGTGGAGTCATGATGGGAGTGTATGGTTGCGATTGGCGGAAAAAATCCTGACCTCGTTTTACATAAAAAAAGGTTTTTCCTGTTCGCTTAGTGTCTTCAGGTCTCAGAGCAAAAGGGACGGGGCGCTCTGCTTGTGTCCAAACGTCGCGAAAAAAATCTATTTTTCACAGAAAAAAGCTTACTGTAGCTGTGATCCTTAAAACTTAGTTGATTGAGTTTGGAAGATTTTATGTGTTAGGTAGAAAATTTTAAAGGAAAATCTACCGCTATAAAGTAAAGGGGGGGAGGGGAGGAGAGGCCCGGCGGGTAACACAGCAAGCTCAAAAAGAATACGGGATAAAGTTCACAAGACTTGTGTAGAATTGCACTGCAATGCTTTAATTTTAAAAGTTTTCTTTTGAAATATTTCCTGGATATTGGGCGCCTGAACTTATATTAGGATAACATCTTTTCTAGTAACTGCAGGTCTTTTTTGTTAGTGCAAAAAAAACTTTAATATCTATACATTTCAGAAGGGGTTTTTTTCAAATTTGCCCCCTTTCCCGTTTGTTTATACACCTTGCAGTAAATTTGAATCAGCAATTTTGTAGTCAAACACAGGTTAAGGTCCAAAAATAGTGTTTTTTTCCTTTGCCAGTCCGATTTGTTGATAGAGCCACCTTGCAGTTAAAA
This sequence comes from Phyllomedusa bahiana, assembly GCA_025379985.1. NCBI lineage: Eukaryota > Metazoa > Chordata > Amphibia > Anura > Hylidae > Phyllomedusa > Phyllomedusa bahiana. Next base: position 6,857 of record JAODAL010036350.1, read on the forward strand.
ATTTGATTTCCCGCAATTTTGTGTTACCCCAAAGGTGAATTGATAGGTGCCAAAAAAAACCTTATATTATACCAAAACATTACAGTACGGTTTTTTTCCTTTTGCCCGTCCAGTTTTTTCTTTAGGCACCTTGCCTTAAATGTGAATGCAGCAATTTTTTTAGTCCCACAGGTGAATTAAAAATGCCAAAAATACCTTTTATTATCCCAATACATTTCAGAAGGTTTTTTGCACTTTTGTCCCGTCCCCATTTGTTGATAGAGCCACCTTCGTTAAATTTGAATCCCGCAATTGTTTAGTTACCAAGGTGAATTGATAGGGGCCAAAAAAAAAACCTTTTTTTATCCGAATTCATTACAGTACGTGTTTTTTTCACTTTTGCCCCGTCCCGATTTGTTCATTGAGGCACCTTGCATTAAATGTGAACGCAATTTTTTGTCACAAGGTGAATTTAAAGTGCCAAAAAAAACCTTTTTTATTTCCGAATTTCATTACAGTAAGTGTTTTTTTGCACTTTTGTCCATCCGATTTTGTTTGATAGGCCCCCCCTTGCAGTTAATTTGAATCCCCGCAATTTTGTAGTTACCACGGTGAATTTATAGGGCAAAAATACCTTTTTTATCCCAATAATTACAGATAAGTGTTTTTTTGCCCCTTTTGCCCCGTCCGATTTGTTCATTGAGGCACCTTGCCTTTTTAAAGTGAAAGCAGCAATTTTTTTGTCACCACAGGTGAATTGGGGAAATGCCAAAAAAAAACCCTTTTTTTTTTGAATACATTACAGATAGTGTTTTTTGCACTTTTTTTCAGTCCGTTTGTTATGAGACCTTGATTAAATTTGAATCCCCAATTGTGTAGTTCCACAGGTGAATTGATAGGGCCAAAAATCCTTTTATTATGAATACATTACAGATACGTGTTTTTTTCACTTTTGGGGCATACAGCTTTGTTCATTGAGGCACCTTGACTTAAAAGTGAATGCAGCAATTTTGTAGTCACCACGGTGAATTTAAAGGTGCCAAAAATACCCCTTTTTTATCCCAATACATTAAGATACGGTTTGTTGCACTTTTGCCCAGTCCAGATTTGTTTATAGAGCCACCTTTAATTTAAATTTGAATCCAGCAATTGTGTAGTTACCAAGGTGAATTGATAGGGGCCAAACAATCCTTTTATTTCCCCAATACATTACAGATAGGTTTTTTCCTTTGGCGCATACGCTTTTTTCATTGAGGCACCTTGCACTTAAATGTGAAAACAGCAAATTTTTTTAGTCACCCAGGTGAAATTTAAAGGTGCCCCAAAAAAAAACCTTTATTTTTTTTTCCCAAAAATTTCAGATATTGTTTTTTCACTTGGGCAGGCAGCTTTATTGATAGATCTCTTTGCAGTTAAATGTGAAAAAAAGCAATTTTTTAGTCACCACAGGTGAATTTTATAGGTGCCCAAAAAAATTTTTATTTTCCCAAAAACATTTCAGATACGTGTTTTTTTCCCTTTGGCGCAGGCCAGCTTTGTTGATAGATTACTTTGAGTTATATTTGATCCCGCAATTTTGTTTTGATTGAGAAAAGCGTGATTTGCGTCTTTTAATAAGAGACTTTCCAAAACTCTTCCATACCTTTCAAATTTTTATTTTTGAAAATGGAGCGAAATTCAGGTGGTAAGCGAGCAAAGGGGGGTTAGGAAAGGAGGGGGGGTACGGAGAAGGTGCTCCTTCCCGTGCTGGCGACAACACGCATGCCGGGATATCAGTTGCAGGACCGTCAGGTCTGTATCGCTGGGTCAGGGGCCTGTGAATCCAGTAACGAACAACCGCTAAACTGTCCTTCAGTGCTTAATGCAACCTGCATCCCGCGTTTACTCCCGTCCTCCCAGTCACGGCTCAAATGTGTCTCAGCATCTTTAGCATCCGTTCCCAAAATGAAGCAGCCCAAATGTCAAATGTTTTACCCCCCCCTGTGGATAAACCATTTTTTAAGACCCTTTGATGAAAAAAAGTGGTTGGGGTCGAAAGCATGTTAAAAGATCAAGGGCCAAAAGAGGAGATTTTCTTGCTCTGTCCCCAGTTCTGATCCCATCAAGGAGGAAAGGAAGCCAGTAAATCGGCAAAAATCCCGGGCGGTCGAAACCCCCTTGCAGTCCCTCTTGTTGTAGCCCACTCCTGGATGCAGAATTCGGACAACAAAAGCCCCCTTTTTTGAGAATGATGACGACTTGCGGCCAACATGGTCTTTTCGCGGGAATTTGCTTGCGAGCGTTTCATCATGGAGAGGGGGGAAGACAGGGGGGGTGTCAGTGGGGGTCCCCCTAAAAAAGGGGAGGGCGGTCGCAGAAGCCCCCTGATTGATTCCCCACCCCCGGGGCAGCAAAACCCCGCTCCTCGCTTATCGCCGTCAAAAAAGTCCAGGACCTCTAACCTGGGCCTTCTTTGAGCAAGCCTTGTTGGCCAGCGATGTATATCCCGCCTTTGTCGAAAAACGATAAGTAGGGGCAAGAACCTTAGGGGGTTCCCACCCCCAACAGTTTATTCATTTGCAGCGAAGCATGAGTTAAAATGGAGGCAACACTTGGCCAAAAAGGCCAGCCCACGCCAGGCCCCAAACCACTGAAACCCCCCCTTGTCTCCCCCCTCCTCCTCCACCCCAAGCGTTCCTCAGCTGCCCATGTTTTTCAAGTCATGTCAGGGATCAGCCTCCGCTTCGCCTCCCCCGTCGCCCGAGTACCCCAGCAGCATAAGCCCCATCCTCCCCCTTTTTCTTCCGCCAGTTTGACGATTGCATAAAATACGGGGCCAGTTAGCAGCCAGCCTTCTGTTTTCCCAGGTTGGGAGCAGAAGAAAATTTTTTAAACCAAACCACCCAAAAACCAAAAAAGCCTAAATGCAGCATTCCCAGGTTTTTGGCCCTTGGGAAATGTTGCCTTTGTTGGTGGACCCAGAGGGTTCCCCCATGTCTGGCCCTTCCCTCCCCCCAATCCAGATGCCGGCAGGCTTTTTTTGCCCGAAAAGCCGTCCTGCCCCGGCCCCCACGTGCATCTAAAAATTTAAGGCGCTGTCTGGATATGTGACCGGGAAAAATCATCTGACCACCAACAATTGGGCTAGTAAACATGGTCAAAAGGGCCGCTATATCTCTGTGACAGTCAGGATGAGCTGGGGGGATGTTTGGTCATGCGGTGGCTTCAGGCTGGCGCACGCCTTTCCAAACCACAGGGATGGTGACGGCTCTTCCCCCAAGGGCCCCTGGTACATCCGGGCCCCGGAAACCAGGGCCTTTTTGAAATTAATCTGCTGGGGCCGTCCAACAAGGTCAGGAGCTGTGGAGGCTCTCCGCAACGAGACCCAAACGCTTGCTGGGGGCCAAGAACCTTGTGCCAGGCAAGGTGGTGTGCGATAATGGGCGAAAAACTGCTGGCGCCCTTAAGTCGTAGGCTGGAGCACATCCCTTGCCTGGGGAATGTCATGAAATTGTCGTCCGAAATTTCTAAAGAGCTACCCCCGGGGTTTGGGCTGCCTGTGAGGAAGGTTCAAGTCTAAGTTCGCACTTCCGCCGCGCCCCCCTGCTTCGTCCCGCCCGCTTGGGGGGGGGCACGTCAGCTCGGCCCCCCTGTCATCCGTTCATTGTTGAGTGGCAACACGCTGGGAAATTCCCCCCCCCCATTCTCCAGCGTTTGTGGCAGCAGCGCAATGCCATTACGCTACGAAGTGCCCTGGCCTGAAAAGCGGGGTTTTCGGCCCTTGGGTTTTGGGGGCCCTGAAAGTGGAGGCAGGTGAAAAAGGCTCTGCCCATCCTTGCCTTTTTGAGAAGCCCCCAAAATGGTCCAGTGCAGACAATGCCTTGTCAGCATTGAGCTGTGGTGATCTTTAGTTTGGACTGATGTGTTGGACACTCCTTGAAACAACAGTCCCGCCAGCGGGACGGAGGAGGGGGGAGGAGACGGACACAGATGCGGACCACGCGCCTTTCTCTCATTCAAATACACAGGCCCGACAGTTTACATCTTTTCATCGGTTTCTTCATTAGGCAGTAGTTTCGGGGGTCCAGAGTAGTGCAATGGTGGACGCATCAGATCAGCTCTCAGGGTGATCATCTCAGGCAAACGTCCAGGGGCCTGTGTTGAACGCGTGTGCCGGAGGTGAGGGCCAGCGGAGGCGGAGGAGGAGGAGGGGAGGTATTTAGACACCGACTTTACGGTGTCCTTTCCTTGGAAAGCGGTGGTGGGCGAATTGAGGCGGAGGAGGAAGATGAGGAAGATCAGTTTGCTAGTGCCCTCGGACCTGAGCTTGGGGAAATCAAGGCTCATCTCTCAACTGAGTCGCTTGGGATGTCCATTTCCTCCAACATGATCACTCGCATTAAGGCCATCAAAAATGACAACAGTTTAAAGGGTGGGCCACCCTCCTGGATCCCCGGTACAAAAAACAATCTCCGCACTTTCCTTCACCCACCAAATAGGAGAGTAAAATGCAGGAAATGAAGACCCTGCAGAATTGTTCAACTGGAGACATCGGTTGCGTTGCTTCACGTGCCCATACTGTCACGGTTTGGAACAACCATCAACGACGTGCCAGCAGTAAAGGTGCCAAGTAAAGCCGTAAGCCGGGGCCTCAGCGGCAGCGAGCAGCAGCAGGCAAAGGTCGGCAGAAGAAAGAAGCCAAATGGGTGACCTCTGGCTATCTTTGTTTTACCCCCTCCACCAACGCATTGCATTACAGGGCACAATGCAACACACAGAGACCAGCTTAAGATCTGGTGACGATCTATCTGGTCTCAACACCGATTTTTTTGTTATGTGTTCCGGATCTCCCCCAAGAGACTTCTGGGTCTCAAAATGGCCGATGGCCCGAGCTCGCTCGCCACGCCATAGAGGTGTTGTCCTGGCCCTGCAGCCAGAGTATTAATCTGAGTGGACCCTTCAGCACAGCTGGAGGAGTTCATTACAGACCAACGGCATCCGGCTTTCCACAGATAATGGAGGGATGTTTTGACTTTCATCATGATGAATCAGAGCATGGGATCTCTGACTGATGTTGTGGGCCCCTATGTGCCGGGAGGTCACGATTAGTTGCCGGTTCCGTTCTTCACATTCATCTTCAAATGGATAGGGGACCGCTGGAAAATGGTTTTGTATAAAGGATATGCTTGGGCGGTTCGTCTTATTTTGTAGCTCCTTTTACCAACAGTCATTTTGCTGGTTTCTGCTATCGTCGGGAGTACTGTAAAAAGACACCAAGGTTTCATAACAACACCGTATCCATTGTACTCACTTTTATCTCTAGAAGAAGACTTTCGCAAGTTGTACAATGGTTTTTTGAGGTCATGTTACTGTGAGTAGGATACAGCTATTAATTATGGTCCTTTGGAACAGAAAGTGGCTTTTAAGTCTGGGAATTCTCCTAACTAATTTTTTAATTAGTGGCTGAGAATTGTGAAGTCATATTTATAATTTTTGGGGGTTCGATGTAGCTGTGAGATACAGCAATAATCTTGGTCCTTTGGAAACGAAAATGTGGCTTTTAAGTGGGCATTTTCTCCCTCTCAATTTTTAATAGTGGTCTGGAGAAGTCATATTTATAATTTTGTGGGGTCAAGTTAGCTGTGAGAATTCAGCAATAAATCATGGTCCTTTGGACAGAAATGTGGCTTTTAAAGGGGCAATTTCGCCCTCACAATTTTTAAATAGTGGCTGGGGAAGTTCTTATTTATAATTTTTTTGGGGTTTCCTGTTTTTTTGTTTTGTTGCTTGAGTTAAAAACAATAATCATGGTCCTTTGGAACAGAAATGTGGCTTATAAGTGGCATTCTCCCTCACAATTTTTAACAGTGGCTGAGAAAGAAGTCCATTTTTTATAATTTTTTGGGTCCATTGCCTGTTTGAAAATTGGCAGGCCAAAATTACAGATCCTTTTATAAAAAAAACTGTTTGTTTTTTTCTACAGTCATTTGTTCGTCACAATTGTCCAAAGTGGCCGATTCAAGGGTTCATGCTTTGACATTTTTTGGGGCATTTTGCTTTGAAAAATGCAGCTTTATACTAAAGGTCTATTATAAAAACAAAAAAAAAAAAACATGGTAGTTTCTAACAGACATTTGTTCTTTCACAACTCTGTCCAATGTGGCTCAAGGTCATGCTTTGATTGCTGTTGGGGGCATTTTGCTTTGAAAAGAAATGCAGCTATTATACTACAGGTCCTATGATAAAATAAGGTTGGTTCTAACAGACAGTTGTTCTATCAAATTGGAATTATAGTGGCTCAAGGGTCATGCTTTGAATGGTGGGGGCATTTTGCAGTGAAATGCGCTGTTACTACAGGTCTATTATAAAAAAAAATGTTGTTTCTAACAGACATTAGTTCTTCACCAATTGTCAAGAGTGGCTCAAGGGGTGATGGTGCTGTCAGAAACAGGAATAGGTAGGGACACTGTTAATGGACACATATATTGCAAAATGACTTGTCTGTTTGCTGATTATTTAAAATAGCTATCAATCCAACTGTATTGAGACTAACCCATTTAATACAATGTAATATAAAGAGAATCAAAAGACATGGTTGGGAGATTCCATCGTATTTGATGAAAAATGGTTAGTTTCTAGAATTAAACTACTAGAAAAATACTTGGTGGTATAAATTAGCTGGTAAAAAAAATTCCTCTAATTGTACAAGGGAGGTCCAGGAAAACTTGCCCAGATGTGGTTTTATTCAAGGACATAGAAATGGAAAAGGGACAGAGAACAAATTACAGAGACAATTTCCTCCAGCAGTTGAGAAAAAATGAAAAAAAAGAATGCCAAAAAAAAGGGGCCCCCTGGGGTGGAACGGGGGGTTTTAACCACCATTTTTCCCAGGTAAACTAAATTGGTCCCACTTCATACGGAGGGGCAACCGCTACCCGGGAAAAGGGGAAACCGTAAATGTACAAAAAAAAAAAAAAATGGGGGTTTTTAAAGACTCCTTTTTTCCGGAAACTTTTTAATCTGGGGTCTTTGGGGGTTTTGGGGCTAATGCTGTCCCCCCAAAGGCCCGGGGTAAGTCAATGTCCAGTGAAATTTAAAATTTTGGTGGTTGAAAGATTTCCTTTTTTTTCCCGGCATTTTTTAAATCGGGGGGGTCATGCAGGTTTGGGGCCCTTTGCTGGGGAAAGAGGATAGGAAAAAAAAAAAAAAAAGAGGAGGGGGAAAAAGATTAAAAAATGAGAAAAAAAGTTAAAGGGGGGGACTTTTTTGGGGGAAGGGAAACAAAAATATAAATATATATATAAAATATATATATATATAAAAATATATATAAATAAATTTATATTATAAAATATATAAAAAATATTTTTAAAATATATTGTATTTGTTTCAACTCCGATGGAAAACCTTTCCACGGGAACCCAGCAGCGGGGGACGTTCCCAACTTAAACGGGTGCTTTTATTAGCCCCTTTTTTAAAAACCCCGCACCCCCCCCAGCCCCCGGGCCCTATTTTCAGCCTTCCCATTTTTGAAAGTTTTAAAGCAAAAAAAAGTTTTGGTATGAAAAGCACAGTTCTCTTCCCCGAGGGGGCCGTCACCGGGTCCGTGGGGTTCCCCCGGGAAGGGCTGCTTCCGGGGCAGATTTTCCTGCCACATCCAGACCAGGTTTCCCAAGAGATAAAAAAACGGGGCCGGGAAACCGGGGAAAAAGGGGAGGGGACCCCCCACCCAGCTTTTTGGCCGTCCGGTAAACCCCGGGCCCCCGGAGTAACGCTACCCTGAAGTTATGCTAATAATAAAAAGGGAAAGTCGGGTTTCCTAATGCATTTTACACCTCTATGTTTGGGTTTTCCCCCTCACCGAAAACCGGGGCAAAACCGGTGAAAAAGTTTCTCCCATCAATGATTGTGCCTTGCCCCTCTTACAAAACCCCCTCCTCTCCCCAAAGCCGGGGGTTCGGGCACCTTCCGCCATAGCAGTGTCCCCTAGCCCAAAGCATCTGCATTTCCTTGCATTTTCCCCTGGCCTATGCTTACAAAAAAATTAAAAACCCTTTGACCCCAAAAAACCAGGGGGGGAAAAAACCCTAGCTTTTTTTCCCCCTTCCCTTTTCTTTTAAAACCATCTAAGGGGGGCAAAACCAAAAATAAACCCTAAACTTGCGCCCCTTCGGGTTTAATACAAAAGGGGAAAACCGGGGGCCCACTTGAAAAGGCCGGGCCCATTTTTTTTTCAATAATAGAGAAATTTTTGCTCAGCTGGGGATAGCTTCCTACTCAAAAAACAGACTGGATGTTCCCCCTCCTTTCATGATTTGGGGACATCCCCCGCCCCAAAGAAACCCAATTTGAGGCGTCCTTGGGACGAAAAAAACCTCTTGAAAATTTCTGGGGCAACTAACACAGGCTGCTTACAGGGGGCGTCTTAAGTTTCTGGAAAGCTTTTTCCCACCCTCGGGGGGACCATTTCACCAGGGGGCCGTTTTTGGCCCCTTTTGTCAGGTTGTCGAGGCCTGCTATCTCGGCGAATTTGGGGGAAAACCTCCTGTAAAAAACCCCAAAATTCCCAGGAACGCTCTTGACCGGGTTTTTTGTTTATTTGGGGGGGGCCATTTTTTAATTTGCCTCTACTTTTTTAAAAGTTTTGGGTTTTTTTTCCCCTTTGTCCACAATGAAACCCCAATTTACGGGCTTCCTCCCCCATGGAAACACTTTGGGTTGAAAGAAAAACCCACCCTTTCTTAACGATTTCCAGGAGGCTTGGGAACTTTACCTAGGTGACCCCGGCCCCAATCATGGTAAAGACCCAAATATCGTCTAAGTACGGGGCCGCTTTATTTTCTGTGGGGACGTAAGCCCTCGATCCATCGCCCCCCCGGAAAGTGGCGGGGGCCCCCTTGAAAAACCAAAACGCACCCTCACAAAATTGGAAACACCCTCGGGGTGGGGGAAAAAAAGCTGTCTTCTCCCTGCCTCCTTGGGCCAGGGGGATCTGCCATACCCTTTTGGTTAGATCTAGGGTATTTGATATAGCATTTTGGACCTAACCTCTCAATAAGCTCGTCTACCCCGGGGGAATGGGGAAAACCCATCAACTTTAGACACTTCGTTAAATTTTTGCGATATTTATTGCAAAAACCCCACTCTCCTTTTTGGGTTTTTTGGGACTAACACTAAAAGGGCTCACCACCCTTTTTTAAAGACTCTTCAAAAACCCAGCTTCACATTTTTGGACTTCCTTTGCAATCCCCCCCACGAGGGCCCCCCGGGAAAATCCTTTTAAGGTTTCAGGTTCACCCTCACCTGCGGATCCGAAAATTATCTCTTTGTTCGTTTAAACCTGGGTAACCCCCTGTGATTTTGTAAACGTCCCTTTTTTGTTGTAACAGCTGCCTACACTGCTTTTTTTTTTGGGCAGGGTACGGGTGCCCTGCAATTTTCAACCCTAAATTTTGTGGAGTCTGAGTTGATCACCGGGAAAGGGGGCTACGGGGTGGCCCCTATCCCTTCCGGGGTTTTAAAAAACAGATTTTATGTTAGAACTAAATAGGGTTTTCCCCCTTTCCCGGGCTGGTTTTCCCCGGTATTTAAAAACCTCGCCAAATCCTCTTTTCTCCCTAAATAGGGCCCTTGCCATTTAGCAAAAAATTTTTACTCCCCACTGGGGGGTTACTAGCACTAAAAACCCGGTCTCCTGGGCTAAAACGCCTAACCCGGGGCCAAACCTGTTGTACACCCGGACTTGGGGCCCCCCTGAGGCCCGTAAGGAAAAATGGTCTTTTACGATGGGCATCACTTGGGGTGGTTCCCTTTTTTGCATTTGTGCAAAATGTTTTATTACATTTTTTTAAAAGGGTAACCTCACTCTCCCCCGGTCTCTTTTGCAATTTTCCCTAAAAAACCCCCAGGATGTCTTTCCATAAATAATTCAAAAGGAGGAAAAAACCTGTTAGGGGTTTTTGGGGACCTTCCCTTAAACGGGAAAAAAAAGGTTGGGCACAAAAAGTCCCAATCCCGGCCATCCTTTTCTACTACTTTTTTTAAAATTTGGGCCTTTTGCGTCCCTTTTAAAAAACGCTTTTACAAGCCATCCTTTGGGGGGGGATAGGGCCGACGTGCGGGAAAAAGGGGGGATCCTTAACGCCTTACAGAGATCTTTCATGATCCCTTGGGCTGAAAGGGGGTTTCCCCCGGTCTGTGAAATCTCCTTGGGGAAAACCCCGTTCTTGCAAAAAAGTGAACCCCTCCCGGGGAATTGTTTTTGAGGGGGTATTCCTGGGGGGGCACCCGCTTTCAGGGGAACCCGGGTGGGGTAGTCAACTATAACTAGGATGGGAAATGATGCCCCCTAGTTTGATTTTAAACCCAAAGGGGCCCCACCCAATCCATGGCTATCCCGTCAAAAGGGAAAATTTAATAAAAAGGGATGGCAAACCCGGGGGCTGCGGGGAAAGGTGGGGGAAACCCGGGGGGGTTAAACCCGACATAAATGGACAGGACTGACAGTAGTCACGAAATTTTCCGGTAACACCCCGGCCAAAAAAAAACCTCTGTTTGAACCCCTCTCCAGGGGCTTTTTCTGCCCCCAGGGGTCCCCCCCGCCCAAAGGGGATGTGCGAGCTCCAATTTCCATCCCCCCCTAAAACAAACCCTTTTGGGACTACAGCCCGCTCCACTAGCTCTTCCCTGACTTGGGGCCCCCACGGTACAAAGGTTCCCATTCTAGCCCCAAATGGGGATTTCCTCTCTTTTGCCCCGGGGTTTGGGGTACCCCATTAAACCCACCACATTATTTAGGGGGCCCCCTTTTAGGGTTTTAAACTTGGGGGCTGGGCCCGTCCCAAAGTTTTTCCCCCAGACCCCCTCTAGGTCAGGGGAAAAAGCTCCTCAAAGGTTTATTCCCCCCCTTTATTTTTACCCCCCCATCCTGACATAGGAAAATTTGGGGGGCTATCTCTGGTTTAACACCACCCTGGGTGTCTTTGGGTTTCCCCCTGGGTTTGTGGGGACCGCCTTTGCCCAAAAGGGTTTCCCAAAAAAGGGGGGAATCTCCCGGGCCCCAAAAATTTTCTCATGCTTAAAACCCCTTTCAAACTCCGCCCCGGGGGTGATTTCCCCTACCCCCATTTAGACTGGATTTTTGCCCCCAAAGCCACGGGGAAACCCCAGTATCCCCCCTGGATACAGGTGACCCCCACAAATTTTTTTTCCCGGTTTTAACTTATGCGGGAGGTGGGCTTCTATAGGGTGACCAGGCTCCCAAAAGTCCAGGAGCCCAGTTACAACTCCAAAGGCCCTTAAATGACTGGGGGGTGAGATGAAAACTCCTCCACAGAGTTTTGAAACAGCGCCACATCTTTAATGGGCAAAAATAAAAAAAGCCCTCCCCCATAGAACGTCCATTGCCTCGGAGCTGAGGGAAAATGAGCCAAACCCAATTTCCCTGAGGGATGGCACCCTCCAGCCCTAATCTCCTTTGGCCCCCGTTCTGGGGCCCCGCCCCCGGCAGACCTTTTTGGGTCTTGGGGGGCCTTCTCGGGGGGTTTTTGGGTTTCCCCTTTCCCCTGGCCACTGGAGTCACTGCGGATGGCCCAAAATGGAGAAGTGGATTCCCCGGGTCAGGTTTATGGGGTTCTCCACCACATATATCTTTCCCCCCAGGTCCACAGGTCCCCTTTAGCATTTCGGGACTCCCTTGGACCCCCCATCACGCAGTGGGCTGGGCAGGGCATGCATGAAATTCCGGGCCAAATTTTCAAAAACCCCCCGATTCCCTTTGCGCTGGTGTACAGAAACCCCCGGGTTTTAAACCATTTTTTTGGGCGTAGTGCAGGAGGCAAACATCGGGGACCTGGCGGGTTTTTTCACTCCGAAAGCTCCACTGTTTTCTCTCTGGGCTCGGGAAAATTCACTTTTACCCCCCCCAGCCGTGCCAGGATCTCAGCCCTCAGCTTGGGATATTCCCCGGCATCTTTCAAGCGATAGATCATAAAACGCCTTTTTGGGGTTCACCGCGAGGAAGGGGGCCAAAACTTCACTCCACTGCTCCCGTCCAGCCCCCCCGTTCGGCTAAAGCCTCAAAAAACTGCGGGGGAAAAGGCTTCCCACGCGTCTTCTGCAGTGCCCCCTCTTTTCGGGTTTGCCGTGCTCGCTGGCCGTCATCCCCCGGGAAGGGGGGTGGGGTTCTTTAAACCCCGGTTTGGTTTTTGCGATTAAAAGGCCCCCTCTGTTTTATCAGGAGGGTTTGTCTGCAGTTTTTTTCCCGTTAACTCAGCATGAGCGCTGCGCTGGCGTGTTAGCCTGGGAACCCGGTGTTTCAAAATCTCCTCCATTTCTAAAGCCTGTGTTTTTTTAAAAAAGGTTTTCCCGCTTTTTAAACCCCGGACATATAAAAAGGGCTCTGCAGGCTAAAAGCCCGCATCCTCCCCCAATTGTAGGGGGGGTTTAACTCCAAAAGAACCTTTCCACCCGGAAACCCCAGCAGGGACGTTGGGAACTTAAAAAAGGTTGGGTCTTGTTTTTTAGCCCACACGTTTATTTCAAAACCCCACACCCCAGCCCCCAGGCTTACTTAAACCGTGCCAGGGTTTTTGAAAGTCTTAAAACAAAGCAAAGTCTGTGGTATTCCCAAAGGGACGTTCTCTTGCCCCATGTTTGGGGTCACCATTTCCCTTTGGGCGCCCGGGGAAAAGGGGTGCTTTTCCCGGCAAAATATCCTGCTCCAAAAAACCAGGGCCCAGGGTTTCAGAATGAAAAAAGGTTTGGGCCCGGACCTTGGGAAAAAAAATTTGGGAGCACCCCCCCACCCAGCTCTTTTTGGGCCCCTTTCCCGGGAAAGCCCGGGGCCCCGGGTAACCTGCTTTTCGCAGTTATTCTAAAAAAATACAAAAAAATGTCAGTTTTCCCAATGCATCTGGGCACCTACTATTTTCTGGGGTTTACCCCACCCATTTTCCAAAGGGATAACGGTTACACGTATCTCCCCCCAAAAAGAAATTTGCCTTGCGCCCTCTTTCAATATTTTTATAAATGATATTTATTTAAATATATATATAAATTTATTATATATAAAATTTGTGATCCCTTTTTGTCCTATTTTAAAGTAAAAGTTAGTATATACCCACAAAATTAAAATAAATTTTATATACAATTTTAGGGGCCCCTAATTATTTAAAAACAAACATGTAAAAGCTTTTGGTTTTTTTTTGTCATTAAGGGGTTAAACAAAATGGCTGCCCGTAGTAGTTTTTAGATTGTCGGTAATCCAAGATGGCGCCAAATCAGGGGTTCAAAAACCGTGTTCAGGACATTCCGAAAGCTGTGAGGGGTGGGCCCTAGATAAAGGCGTGCCAAAAGACCCTCACACCCTGGGACAAGTGATGCCTTCCCTTTTCAAAATCATTTTCAAAAGGGGTTTAAAAAACCACCATTTTGTGAAAAAATCAAAAGCATTTTTTATAGCAGCAAGGCAAAGTTTTTATGTGTTTTCCCCCGGGGCACCTTTTAAATTTTTTTTAAGATAATTTGAACCCCCCCCAAGGGGCCAAAGGTTTGCCCCTTTGAGGCTACTTTCTATTTCAAAGGTTTCAACGGGAAAAGATGGAAAAATGGGCTAAGAAATAAAATCAAAAAATTTAAATCTAAATCCCAAAACATAAGAAAGCAAGTTGAGGGAGGGGAAAAAAAGGGGAAAAAAAGTTTGGGACTTTTTTGGGGAAAAATCATATAATTTAAAAATCAAAAAGTTGTTTATTTCCCGATCTTATCCAAAAGAAAAAAGGGGCCAAAAAATTGAGTTTCTTGTTTTAAACTAAAGGGGGTCAAAGTATTAAGGTGTTTATCCACTTAAATTTCTTCTTGGGTTTTAGAGCCTAGAGGTCATCAGCTAAAATTTTATTGGTAAGGTCAGGTTTTTATTTAAAAGTGAATTTAAATCTGAATACTTTATATTTTATAATTTTACAACCATGACGTAAAACCTTTTTTTTGAACTGACAAACTTTTGGGGCAAAATGGGAATTTTTAAAATTTACAAAACCCCCTGTTGGGATAAAAAATTTTGTTTTGACTCTATTTATTCCCTATATTGCACTGTGATTATATTTTGACCACTTCCTTGTCCTTTTTGGTTCTTTTTTGTATGGTTTTGTTCACTTCACCATCATCATTTTCTGTATTTGTACTTAAATTAAAAACCTTTTTAAAGAGATGATAATAAAATATAATATTTTTACCCTATACTCTCTATTCTTTCTTGGTTAAATATATTGTGGCCCAGGACAGGTATAGTCAATGTCCAGTTCAACTAAAATGGTGGTTCAAAGACTCCTTTTTCAGGCACTTTTTAAATCTGGGGGTCATGCAGGTTTAGGGGTCATGCTGTGGTACAGGACAGGTATAGTCAATGTCCAGTTCAACTAAAATGATGGTTAAAAGACTGCCTTTTCCTGCACTTTTTTAATCTGTGGGTCATGCAGGTTTGAGGGTCATGCTGCGGTCCAGGACATGTATAGTCAATGTCCAGTTCAACTAAAATGGTGGTTGAAAGACTCCTTTTTCCGGCACTTTTTAATCTGTGGGTCATGCAGGTTTGAGGGTCATGCTGCGGTCCAGGACATGTATAGTCAATGTCCAGTTCAACTAAAATGGTGGTTGAAAGACTCCTTTTTCCGGCACTTTTTAAATCTGGGGGTCATGCAGGTTTGGGGCTCATGCTGTGGCCCAGGACAGGTATAGTCACTATACAGTTCAAATAAAATGTTGGTTCAAAGACTCCTCTTTCAGACACTCTTTAAATCTTGGGGTCATACAGGTTTAGGGGTCATGCTGTGGTACAGGACAGGTATAGTCAATGTCCAGTTCAACTAAAATGATGGTTAAAAGACTGCTTTTTCCGGCACTTTTTTAATTGGGGGGGTCATGCAGGGTTGGGGGGCTCATGTTTGTGGCCCAGGACATGGAAAAATAAAGGGTCCGTTCAAGAAAAAATAGGTTAAAATTCTTATTTGCCTTCGGGCATTTTTTAAAATTTGTGGGGGGAAGCGGGTTTTAAAGGTCATGCTTTTTGTAAAAGGGAAAGGGATAGTGATAGGTCTGTGTTTTTTTTTTCTGTGTCTTTTAGGGACCAAAGTGTGTTGCCAAAGATGTAGCACGTACCTTTTTTTACGTTGTGGATTTTTAATTTCCCAGCTTCTCCACCCCTTTTTGGGGTGTAAGAATGAAGGTGTTTTTCCTTCTCCCATTAGCCTTTAAGGGGTCATTGGCGAAAATCTATTATCAAATATCGGAAATAATCGGGAAAATTTGGGACAATATCGACTTTTGACCGATGACGAAAGTCGACAAAAATCGCCCCTCATTTTTTTTGGGGTTAAATTTTTTCCCAAATTTGTGTATCACAAAAAAATATGAATGGGGCAAATTTCTTCCCTTTTTTTAAAATCAAATTTAAAAAATTTATAACCCGGGAAATATTGCCCAAGAAGTGTTTCACTGTATATTCTATATATAGATATCTAGATGTAGGAAAAATATATACGCACACTTCCCAGCTTATGTGTACGAAAGGTCTCGACTTAAAGGGGTTTTATCGGTTGAAGTGTTCGTGCTCTATGAGACTGAATTTAAAATCCAGGGGCGTGTATCTCCTCTCAGCAGGCGTGTCTCTCCTGCCAGGAGGTGTGTCTCCCCCTCTCGAGGCGTGCTTCCTCCCCGGGGGTTTTGGTCTCTCCTCTCAGCAGGCTGTTATCCTAAAGGGAAGATCTGTGACTTCTTCATTCTGTATTTTTCGTAAAAGTAAAAAGGTTGTCTGGACGGGAAAAATTTTTCCCCAACCTCCTCCCGTGTTCTCTTGTGTCTGCGGGGGAGCCTTAATCTTTTGGGTCCCCCAAGCTCCTTGCTGTGTAAAAAACCAGTTATACACACACCCCGGAAACTGATAAAAACCACTGTGAAAAATTGCCCCTCCCCCTCCCCCTCTCTTAAAAAGGCAGGAGACTGTATGACTGTTTATATGGGGGGAAAATACAGGCAAAGACGTGTTATTTTGAGGGGATCTATGAGTTAAACAGTCAGAAAATTACCCAGATCTTTCCCACCTTAGGGCTGGGGGGATGGGGAATAGGCCAAACAGCCCTCTAAAATATTTTTGGTTTTTTTCTTTGGGTTTTTAAAACAGCTAAGAGGGGGGGAAAAACACAGAGTGTGCAGGCACCCAAAATCAATTTGCGGGGGCGTGTTCAGGGCAAAAACCCTTTCCGGGGCTTTGCCCCGACTAGCAAAATTTCAAAAAAGGGGGTTTTCCGACTAGCAGCAGTTTTGAAATAGAAAACTGATGCACAGAAAAGTCATTTCTACTATTTTCTAAAATGACTTAGGTAATGCAAACCCCAAAAACAAAAAATGCTTTTTTTTTTTTTTTTTTTTACTGTCCCCTAAACTGGAAAAAATTTATTTTGGGAGCGAGAAAAACCTTTTTTAAAAGTGTCTCCAAATATCTAATGCATCTGCACGTACTTTCACTTCTCAATAATCAGAAGTGCTTGTTGCACACATGCATGATTAATCCTCCCACTTCAGGTTTTTGGGGGATTTAGTGGGCAATTTTCCGGTAAGGGTTTTGTGGGCCCTTTGCTTAGTCTCACTTAAGACCAATCTTAGATACTTAGGGCGACATGTATGAACTTGTACAGGCCAGTTCTAAAAAAGGGTTTTTTAAAAAGTGTGAATTTCACCAGGGAAATTTTTGAACCTGTTCTTCCCTAGTTTTTTAAAAATTTTTGGGGTCGTAGGTGTAATCCCCGGTGCAAAGGGCCCTTTTTGTGTGCTTAAATAAAAAAAAAAGAAAAGACTCCACAAAATTTCCCGCAGTTAGGGCCATGTTACTGATGGTTTTTGTTTTTTAAAAATATATTTAAAAAAAATTAAATTTTCCAATAATTGAAAAAAGAATATGATTATATAAAATAAGTCTAATTTAAAAAATATGAAATGTATTTACAATTAAATAATATTTAAAATATATATTTTAAAATTAAAAATTCTAAAATAATAATAATAATCTAAATAATAAATTTAAAATTTGAAAACCATTTTCAGCATTACCATAAAACTCGTTATTGGCTGGTCCCCACTGAAGGACAAATACGGGCGGTTTGCCGGCCGGTTTTTGCCGTTTTGCGGCCTCCCCACGGCCATGGAGGGGGGAAGGGGGGGTTTTTCCGCGATGAGTGGAGAAAAGACCTCCCCTTTCACATTCATTTACACAGATTCTGTCCGAAAACCGGATGGAAGAATGTGCAGGTCGAATGTTTTGCGGCCGGGCCGCCGGCAGAAAGACCACGGGTGGAAAACCCGTCAGTGGGGACTCCCCGGGGTTTTTTTAGAGCCCTTGTGCTCATTTTCGGCCGGTTTTTCAGGCGGTCTGAAAAACCGCAAACTGGCTGAAAAACCATCCGAAAACCCGTGCCGTGGGGACATGCCCTTATAATATTATCAGTAATTACAAACACATCAGCAGGCTAACAATAAAAACTATTAGAAGAGCATGTCAGTGAATAAAAACTACAGCAGTGATCTTGCTCAGTTCACCCCAGGTCCCTGCGAGACCTGTGATGTGCCGGCTATTGCTGTATGTAGAATAAAGGCTGGGGAGCAACATTATTTCAAACTGTACCATCTAAAAAAATTTTTTTTAAATGTAGAAAAAAACGAAAAATAAAACAAAATTTTTTTTTTAACATAATACTTTTTTTCATAGAAAATCAATCAATGAATTGCACTAGTCCCCATAAAAAGAAAAGTAACATTTTTAAATACAAATGTTACAGTTCTTAACTATGATTGACAGTAATAGCTACTTATCTCTTGCAACATTCTAAACATAAATTGAGATTGACACAGAGAGAGCATTGTGACAAAGTAGAAAGAGAAACATTGAACAATATGATTGACATTTAGGAGTTTCTGTTTATTTTCTATAGCGTTTAAAGCAGTTCATTGAGTTGCTTTTCTAATGTAAAATGTATTATGGTAATAATCAAATTTTGTTCAGATTTTCCTTTTTTATAACTAAAATCTTACAAAATACTATTTTTTATACTTCTATATTATATATTAATTTTCGTTCATCAATGGGTCAATGGGTCAGCTTTTATTGTACATATGGCAATAGCCGTAACACCACAGCTGTTGCTGAGACTTGTGTTGCGCCATGTAAGATCACGACCATAGTTTCATTCACTATTTTAGTACCTTTTCTTTTATTTCTATCCTGCTGTGATATGTTTGTAATCACTGATAATGCTACACTAACTCCGTAATAACCCGAATGAGAACGGGACTTATGGTAGATGCTCTATTGGTTTAATTAATTTAGATGATTTAATTTAATATTTATTTTTGTTTATATCTTTTTTTTCAAAATTTTATAGGTGATAATTTAAAAAATGTGGGATATTATATAATTTAATATTAATGTTACCGTATATTATATAATGTAATATTTGTTTTATATTTTTTAATTTTATAAAGTCTGATAATTATCAAAAATTTGTTTGCATTATTTTAGTGATATAAGTTGAAAAATAATAGATATTTTTTGCCCTAATGGCAAATCTAGTTCACCTATGACAACTTTGGGCTCAGGCTGTTCTAGCAGTTATTCGCCTAGTTTTGGAATTCCACATTCATAAGTGTGTCTAATCCTACGAATCTGGTGTGACACACCTCCAGAATGCCCCCACATATTTGTCACATTACAAATTGTTGGTGCAGACAGATTGCGCCAAAGTCTGAAGTATGACTGTTCTACATACTTCTATAAAATAGGGCTACGTCAGGTTTTTGCCCCCAAACACCCAGAAATTTTCACAGCCCCATTCATACATGTCGCCCTTATTGCTCATGCATATGCTTGACTTTTAAGCAAGTGCGCCGATGCATGTGATTGCCTGCCCTCATCACAACAACCAACATGATGCAGGCTTTCATTCTGGGCACAAGCATATTGGGGGACATGTATGAAAACTGTCTTGGTCTAAGAATTCCTTTGTTGCCCATAGCAACCAATCAGAGTGCTATATGAAAAGAAAGGGGCACTCTGATTGGCTGATATGGGAAACAAAGAAAGTCTTAGACCTAGATAGTAACTTGAAATGAATTTGTGGGGCAATGGGGAGCCAGTGTAGGGAATGGCGAAGGGGAGGGCGAGGAGTAACGAGGAAGAGTTGGGTAACACGGGTACGGGATTTGAAGGAGGTTTGAAGGGGATAAAACTCCAAAAAAAAAAATTAAATAAAAACCAAAAAAATTATTCTGGGTTCGGGGAATTTCCCCAAATAAAAAGCCAAAAAAAAAACCAAAAAACCTAAAAAATTAATAATCTTTATTCATCATAAACACATACAAAAAACAATACATATGCACAGCAATATGGATAAAACCTCCCTTGAAACTGTACCAACAATAATTATAATAAATATCAAAAAACCAGCAATATGCATATATATAACCTTCCCCCAAAATAGGGGAATCCAATGATCCCTTTAACAACATCAATATTAATTTAAAAAAGTATGTTTTTTATCGCCCAAGTTAAAATCGGCAAGGTTTTTATGGTGATAAAAATTTCCAGATCATGCATAATTAAGGTTAAAATTGGCATCTCTATTAAAAACGCGACTTTTTCGGCGCTTCCTGAAATTTTTTTTGGCGGCCAAAATCAGATTACAGAAAAAGGCGGGGTGAAAAGTTGTGCGACTCATGACTGGGATGTGTAGGGTTTGGGCGATTGGCGGAAAATAATCACTTTGACCCTCGTTTTACATAAAACCCAGCTTTTTCCTTTTTCCCAAGCCTCAGTGTCTCTCAGCTCTCATAGGGATAGGACCGGGCGCTCTGCCTGTGCCAAACAGTCAGCGAAATTATCTATTTCGGCACAGAAAAAACCTCTACTTTTGCTGGTTTCCTTTCCCAAAATTTGGGGTTATATTTGAGATTTAAAGATTTATTGGGGTTGGGGCAAAGGGGGGAATTTAAAGGGCAGAAATCTACCGCTGTAAATTCACGGCGGGGTGAGCAGGGGGGGGGGGGGGGCCCAAAGGGGGGAAACACAACAAAGCTCTATTTTAAAAAGAACACTGGATAAAGTTCCCCCAAGACCCTTTGTGTAGGCATTGTGTGGAATATCTTTATTATTAACAGTTTTCTATTGAAATTTTCCTTGGATATTGGGCAGCCTGAAATTATATTGGATACACATTTATTTCCTTTTTAAATGCAGGTCTCTTTTTTGGGGGGGAAAATCCACTTTTATTATCAGTATAAAAATTTCAATATGTGTTCATTTTTAAATTTTAAAACCCCTTAAAACCCTTTACTGTTTTATTTTTATCCACCTTGCAGTTAAAATTACAATCCCCGCAATTTGAATCAGGGACAGGTGTTTTTTTGACAAAAATACCGTGTATCCCTACGAAAACATAAAAAGTTTTCGGTTTTTTTGGGTTTTGGGGGCACCAGCATTGTTCAATTTACCCCCATCCAAGTAAAATTTTTAAAACAGCAATTTTTTATATTCACCACAGGTGAATTGAAAGGTGAAAAAAAAAACCCTTTATTATACCCAAAACATAAAAGTTACGTGTTTTTTGAATTTTGCACACCCCCGGGTTTTTTTCATTGACGCCCGCCCACGTAATCTTAAAAAGCAATTCTATATTCAACCCCCAAAGGGGAATTGAAAAGGGGCAAAAAAAAAACCGTTTATTATACCAAAAAATAACAGTTTTTTCGGGGGGGTTTTTGACCTTTTTCACACCCAGGTTTGTTTCAATTGACGGGGGATCCACGGGAACTCCCAAAAAAGCAAATTTTAAAACACCACGGGGGGGGAATTGAAAGGGCAAAAAAATACCGGGGTATTTATACGGGGGGGGAAAAATAAACCAGTTAACATTGGGTTTTTTGACGGGTTTCACACCCCCACAAAAAAAAAGGGTTCCCCTTTTAAAGGGAGCATCCACGTAAAAACTTAAAACAGCAATTCTATATTCACCCCCCGGTGAAATTTAAATAAGGGGGGCCAAAAAAATTTTAACCCTGTATATATAATAAAAAACAAATTACGGTTTTTTTTTACTTTTTCACACCCCCATTGTTCTTGACGCAGCATCCACGTTAAAACTTAAAACAGCAATTCTATATTTTACCATAGGGAATTTTAAAGGGGCAAAAAAAACAGTGTATATACGAAAAAAATAAAAGTTACGTGTTTTTTTGGGCTTTTGGGACACCCAGCATTGTTTTTGATTTCGCATCCAAGTAAAATCTTAAAAAAGCAAAATTCCCATATTCACCAAAAAGGTTAATTGAAAAGGGGCAAAAAAAAAACCGTGTAAACATACGAAAACAAAACATTTTCGTGTTTTTTGACTTTTGCCCCCCCACCCAGCAATTTTTCATTGAACAGAATTCCCCGTAAAACTTAAAACAGCCCAAAACTATAGGGCACCCCGGGGGAATTGAAAGGTGCAAAAATACCTGATTATACGAAAACATAAAAGATAGTGTTTTTTTGGGGCTTTTTCGCCCCCACTTTGTTCATTGACGCAGCATCCCCCGTAAATTCCCTTAAAAAAAAAAGCCAATTCTATAGTCACCCACAGGGAATTGAAAGGTGCAAAAAAAAAACCGGGGTAAATTTTTGAAAAAAAAATAAACAAAATTAAAAGGGGGTTTTTTTGAAATTTGCGCACCCCCAAATTTGGGTTCTTTTCCCACCTTCCCCCGTAAAACTTAAAACAGCAAATTTTATAGTCCCCCACAGGGGAATTGAAAGGTGCAAAAAAAAACCATGTATTAAAACGAAAACATAACAGATAAAGTGTTTTTTGACTTTTGGGGCACCCAGCTTTGTTCATTGAGCAGCTCCACGAAACTTTAAAAAAAGCAATTTATTGTCCCCCACAGGTTTAATTGAAAGGTGCAAAAAAAAACCCTGTATTATACGAAAACAAACAGATAGTGTTTTTTGCAAATTTTGCCCCGTCCCGATTTGTTGATAGGGGCACTTTTCAGTTAAATTTTTTTTCCAGCAATTTTGTTTTAAAAAAAGAGGGATTTGAGAAAAGGGTGTGATTTGGGCCGGGCTTTTTAAAAAGAGGAAATTTCCAAAAAAAATTCCCAAAACCCTTTTCAAATTTTTAAAATTTCTGAACATGGAGCGAAATGCAGGTGGTAAGAGAGCAAAGAGGGGGGTAGCACATGGAGGTAGGGTAGAGAGAAGGTGCTCCTTTCCCAGTGCTGGCGACAACACGCATGCCACGGATCGTCAGTTGCAGGCCCGTCGGGCTGTATGCTGGGTCAGGGCCCTGTGAATCTAAGTAACGACTCGTCCCCAAATTGCCCTTCAGGGGTTTAAATGCAACCCATCCACAGTCTTCCCCTCCTTCTCCCATCAGGCCAAAAATGTTCATCAGCATCGTCAGCATGGATCATGGGGTTTTGGGGGCTCTGGGGCCCAGAAGTATAGTCAATTCCATGAAACTAAAATGGTGGTTGAAAGACCCCTTTTGCGGCACTTTTTAAATCGGGGGGTCATGCAGGTTTGGGGTATCTGCGTTCCGGGACAGGGATATTCATTGCCCAGTTCAAGTAACATGAGGTTCAAATCTCTGCCTTCTGGCACTTTTAAATTTTGGGGGGTTGCGGTTTTAAGGGTCGGCTGTGGTACAAGAAAAGGGGGATGTGAATGGTCTGTGACTTTTTTTCTGTGATTTTTAAAACCTAAGTGTTTTGCCGATTAGTACGTATCCTTTTTGCTGTTGTGGAGTTATTTCAGCTTCTCCAGCCTTGTTTGGGTGTAATAATGAAGGGGTTTTTGCTCCCCATGACTTTAAGGGAATGCTCATAATCGATGCTCACTACGAAAACCTTTTTGTAGCGGCCGCTTCGACTATCGCTCAATCTCGATAGCCAACGCAATCGCTCAACACTCATAATAAGCAGAAAGCTGAAAAATAACCAAATAAATGTACAGACCAAGGTATGAGTCACTGAAACCCCACGCGCTTTTCACCACCCGGCTTCGTCAGGGGGTAAACTGATTATGTCTTTCCAAAGTATTTAAACATATCACAGCCAATAAAAAATGCCCTCTCACCTGTCCAGAATGAATCACCTCCTCGCATCCACCCACAAGAGAATCCACCATCCAATTGGAGCCCCCCCAGCGCAGGCCAAACACGCCGCGACGCCAGCGGCGTATCGTCTGCACTAACAAGGACGGAGATAGCCGGAAATGTCCACGGAGCATGCGCTGGCACGGCGTCATTACTCTGCGCATGCGCAGCAGACAACAGGCCACAACAAAATAGCGGCCCCCAACGGAGGAAACAGGGAGCCCGATCCATTCCGACAGAGAGTAATATAAACTGGTGTTAAAAACATGGGAGGCCTTAATGAAGAACATATAAATCAAATACATAACATGGATTACATAGAAGATAATACTTAAATACCTCAGATTAAAACGAAAAAAAGAAAGAAAAAAGAAGAAGGACTAATCTAAATTAACCATATTTTTCAACAACAATGAGTATACAGATTAGGCAATATATATCCCGCTCATATCTATATAGATACAAAAAGTACACGTATCTAAATTAATACATATATAAACGTAATAATTAAACAATACCAGATCTGTGCATCCATATATACTAATATAAAAATATTGATATAAACATATAAATATGTGCAAAGTGTGCAATGTATATCTCTCTCGTATATAAATAATGAACACATCAAGAATAATACGTAGATAAAAGTGGTTAATAGCCCATACAAAATCTGTGCATACATATATATACTGATGTAGAAATATGTGCTGAAAAATCCCCCCTCGGCTTATACTCGAGTCACTGTCGGCACTCGGGCGCTGCGATGGCCCGAGTGCCGACAGGGACGCTTCAGTTATATGCGGCTCCTCAGGGAGCGCATATAAATGAAGGCCGAGTGAGCGCACAGTGTCCAGATGCTGCGGTGTTCCGGGCACTGTCCGCGATTCCTTCACCTATATGCGACTCCTCCGGAGCGCATATAGGGGAAGGGATACCACTGCGGGGCAGAGAGCGAGCGCTCCCTGCTCCGCAGTGGACTCCGGGCAGTCGCAGACTGCGGCTGTCCGGAGTTTCCGGCACACGCAGCGTGCATGTCATCACGCTGCGTGCGCCACATGATGACGTCACCCGCCTGTGTCGGGAAGAAGCAGGAGAACGCGCGGGAGGCCGGTCAGCGAGGAGACGGAGCGGCGAGGGAGACGGAGCAGCGGGGAGCCAGGTAAGTGTTTTTTTTTGTTTTTAAACCCTGTCTAGGGCCTGCTAATACCTGCCTAGGGGACCTATTCCTGCCTACCTAGAGGACCTATACCTGCGTATAGCCCCTATAACTGCCTATAGCCTACCTAAAGGACCTATACCTGCCTATAGCCCCTATACCTGCCTATAGCCTACCTAAAGGACCTATACCTGCCTATAGCCCCTAAACTTGCCTATAGCCTACCTAAAGGACCTATACCTGCCTATAGCCGCCTATAGCCTACCTAGAGGACCTATACCCTGCCTATAGCCTGCATAGGGGGACCTATACCTGCCTATAGCCTGCCTATTGGGACATATACCTGCCTATAGCCTGCCTAGTGGGACACATACCTGCTTATAGCCTGACTAGTGGGACATATACCTGCTTATAGCCTGCCTAGAGGACCTATACCTGCCTATAGCCTACCTAGGGGACCTATACCTGCCTAGGGGGGGGGGCTATAACTGCCTATACCCTGCCTATAGCCTGCTTATAGCCTGCCTATGGGACCTATAATGACATATAACTGCATATGTGGGCAATTGCCTGCCTATAACCTGCCTATGAGGACCTATATCTGCCTATAACGACCTATACCTGCCTATAACCTGCCTATGGGGACATATAGCTGCC
The DNA here is from genome assembly GCA_025379985.1 of Phyllomedusa bahiana. Taxonomy (NCBI): domain Eukaryota; kingdom Metazoa; phylum Chordata; class Amphibia; order Anura; family Hylidae; genus Phyllomedusa; species Phyllomedusa bahiana. The sequence goes on from JAODAL010036350.1 coordinate 31,808, forward strand.
TATACCAGCCTATAACCTGCCTATGGGGGACATATAGCTGCCTATGGGGGACATTAAGCTGCCTATTCCAGCCTATATCTGCCTATGGGGGACATTAAACTTCCTATACATGCCTATGGGGGACATTAAACTGCCTATGTAATTTTATTGGTATCTATTTTTATTTTTAAAATTCATCAGTAGCCGCTGCGTTTTCCACCGTAGGCTTATACTCGAGTCAATAAGCTTTCCCGATTTTTGTGGCAAAAGTAGGTGCCTCGGCTTATACTCGGGTCGGCTTATACTCGAGTATATACGGTAAATAAAAGTGATTATTAACCCATACAAAATCTGTGCATACATATATACTGATGTAAAAAATATTATAATATATATCTCACTGATATAGAATAAAAATAATAAATGAAAGTTATTGTTAAAATATACAAAATAAGTGGGGAGAAAAAAAATGTGCAATTATAATATACGACATGATGAATAACTTCATGAATATAGTGATAAAATATATATAAAAAAAAAAAAAAGTGCAAATATACGACATGATCACTAACGTCATGAATAATGTGAGAAAAAAAAACATTTTTAATATATTAACTTATTAACTCATAAGCTTCCTCATTTATCTTCATTTTCTTAAATCCAATCAGTATGACTTCTTTTCATTTTCAGATCTTCCATCCACACTCAACTTCTTTCCAATAATTATTCTCATTAAGACTAGAGATGGGCGAATTGATTCTAACGAAGTGGAATTCGTTTAGAATTTCAGAAAAACTTCGGTTCTGAACAAAGTCGAACTTTGGGGTACTTTGGGTGAACGAAGTGTGCTTTTGAATGATAAAATGGCTGTGAGCACATGGCGTTACATGGGGCAAAGAACTCTGGGAGGAAGAAGGGCATAGCCTGCATGACATGTGCAGAGATGAAGCCAATCAGAGACCCGAGGTATTATGAGACGTCACCGCATATTATAAGTCCCCGGGGCGCGACGCTGGGAGCTCATACCGCTCTCACTGTACTGATCAGGGAAGGTGCTGCCGCGGCTGCTTATGATATCTCTTACTAAAAAACTCATTTTTATACAGCGATTTTTGGGGGGTGTCTAATCTTGTCTCAGAGACTACTTCTTTTAACGTTCTATTTCTGATTTTGTGGGGTATTGGATCTGAAGTCCAGTGTGTGTCCAGTGCAGCTGCATATACATTTTAATGCTATCTGCTCACAGCACATTGAATATCCAAGGGGGATCTAAGCCTGTTCCTGTTGTGTTCATTTAAAGAAACAGCGTTTTACAATACAAATACCCTTCATTTTTTGCAGCTCAATTCCTTTGCGCAATTTACATCCAGGGGTTAATTAAGCGTTGTTCTGCTGCTGTGGGACTAAAAGAAAAACCCTCTTTTTCACCGCCAAAAAATACATTTTTCCTGTGCATAATTCACAAGCGAAAATTAATTACAATTTTTTTTCTTGTTGTGTAGGTAGAAAACACGCCATTGTAACACGCTACAAAGTTAGTAGTTTGTGGGTTTCTCAATGTTTGGCGCAATTTACATCCTGGGTTAATTAAGCGTTGTTTTTATGCTGTGGTGTGACTAAAATAAACCGTTATTTTCACAGTCAAAAAATAAATTTTTCCTGTAGCATAATTCACAAGCTATGTTTAATTACATTTTTTTCTCTTGTTGTTTAGCGTAAATAACACGCCATTGTAACACGTTACAAAGCTAGTAGTTTGTGGTTGCTCAAATTTTTTGGCGCAATTTTTCATCCAGGGGTTAATTAAGCGTTGTTTTTCTGCTGTGGTGACTAAAATAAACCATCTTTCACCGCCAAAAAATATATTTTTCCTGTAGCATAATTCACAAGCGAAGGTTAATTACAATTTTTTCTCTTTTTGTGTAGCGTAAAAAACACGCCATTGTAACACGCTACAAAGCTGGTAGTTTGTGGTTGCTCAATTGTTTGGCGCAATTTACATCAAAGGGTTTAATTTAAGCGTTGTTTTGCTGTGTGGTGACTAAATAAAACCGTCTTTTCACCGCCAAAAAAAACATTTTTCCTGGAGCATAAAATTCACAAGTGAAGGTTAATTACAATTTTTTCTCTTGTTGTGTAGAGTAAAATACACCCATTGTTTAAAACTCTACAAAGCTGGTAGTTTTTTTGGCTGCTCAATTTTTTTTGCCAATTTACATCAAGGGTTAACTAAGTATTTTTCTGCAGTTGTACTCAGTAAAAGAAACTTTCTTTTTTACCGCCACAGAAGAAATTTTGCCTGTAGCATAATTCATATCCGAAGGTTAATTAAGCCTGTTTGTGCTTTTAGATTCAGTAAAATACACAGAGTTTTTAAATGGCACATACAAGTCAATTTTTCCTGCCCATTTGTGGAGCGCAATTTATATCCAAGTGTTACCCAAGCTTGTTACTGGGTTCATTTGGAGTCAAAAAACAGGGTGTGTATTTATCATTTTACAGATATCTTCATCAAACAGTGTCTGTTACTTTTAGAAACAAACAGTATGTCAGACAGAGAAGGTGGCAGGCTCTGCACCTGCGAGTGGCAGTGGCACAAACATTCCTGGAGCAGGCCCAGGTTCGCAGCACAGCAAGGGGACGTCGCAGTAGGGGTAACTCGGGAGGCCACACTGCCGCTGTCATCTAGCGGCCGTGTACTGGGCTAGCAACCCAGGGTTCTTGATTGTTTGACTTTGGTCATCCACTTCCTCCCAGATGACATCTGACAACCCCAACCAAAAGTCGGTGGGAATGTCAGACACAACCCTTAGTTGAAATCACCAATTCAATAAGGTCCAATGCTCAGTCAACAGTCATTATATCACATAAACATGTTAACCAAAAAAGAATACAATGACAAAAAAGTCATAGGAAAATATATATTGACAATCTTTATTAATTCAATAATAAATATTAAAACTAATATGTCACAAATAGTACAAACTTAAGGCTAAAAGCATTAAAATAATGCCATTATCAAAACAAGGCATTACAAATCACACCATTCCCCGAATATAGAAAGTTTATCTAAGGTGTATAACCCATAATATTTAACATTAGTATTAAGTGTCTTATATTAGAGATTTAAGTGATTAAATAGTATATAGACACATCAAGATGGGAATACAATAATGCCACACCTCTCACACACAATACATTACCAAGTGTATACAGGAATGGAGGAGATGCACTGCCAAGGAAATGGGATAGCCTCGACGCGCGTTTCACCAAGCTTTCTCAAGAGCCACCTTAGATGACTTTCTATATTCAGGAATGGTGTGATTTGTATGCCTTGTTTGATATGGGCATTATTTTTAATTGTTTTTAGCCTTAAATTTGTACTATGTGTGACATATTAGTTTTTAATATTTATTATTGAATTAATAAAGATTGTCAATATATATTTTCCTATGACTTTTTTGTCATTTTATTCTTTTTTGGTTAACAACCCTTAGTTGGCATGGCCCGGGAGCGGGTCAGCGGCCCTCACCTGTCCTCAACCCGCCTCTGTCCCATCCGGTTCCCTCAGCCCAAGATCTACTATATGGTCTGGGCTCAGCGCCACTATATAGCGAGGATGAACAATTGGAGGAGGGCAGTCAGCAGCTACTTGGCAGTGAAGAAATGGGGCCAATATCCCCTGCTTCTTGCAGTAGGCGGCAAAGTATAGAAGTGGAGAGTGGCATGGGAGGTCATGTTGTGAGGGGTCAGCCTCTGCATACCAAGACCGCTGATGAGGACAGCAGTGACGATGAAACACAAATTGATGATGATGTAGCCGACCGCACTTGGGAGCCGGGTGAGGCAAGGGCTTCATCATCGTCAGGAGAAGAGGGCGTCAGGCAGCGGCGCAGCCAGCAAGTGAGTTGTGTGGCCGTGAGTCAGCAGGGTAGCAACAGTGTGAGGTCGGGAGCCAAGCGGCCACGGGGTAAAAAACCCGCTTCGCAGGTCCAAGAAAGTAACGGCACAGGGGCTCAGCGAGGCAGCAGCGGTAGTAGTCACTCAGTGCGGAGCGTTGGCGGTAAAATCCGATACTCGGCGGTGTGGCAGTTCTTTGCTAAGACACCGGAGGAGCCGAATATGGGTATATGTAGAATCTATGGGCAGAAAGTGAAGCGTGGCCAGGGAGCTAACGTTGGCACCACGGCCCTGCGTCAACACATGCAGCGTCACCATCCGGTGGCCTGGGAGAAACGTGGCTCAGATGTGGTGGTCCATCCTGCCGTCGCAGCAGCAGCGCCCAGTGGCACGCATGCCATTGCAGCCAGTCAAGGCTCCACCACCTCTGCAGAAGGGAGCTGTTTCTCTTTGCATCATCTCCCGGTCCAGATGCTCCTGCTCCTTGCTACTCATGGCGTTCAGCGAGGCGATTGCAAAGAGACAACAGTATGCGTCCAACCATCCTAAGGTGCAGAAGCTGACCATGCTCCTGTCCAAGTTGTTGGTACTGCAGTCCCTCCCTTTCCAAATGGTGGACTCTGATGTTCATAGAACTAAGGCTTGTCCCGAGCCGAGATGGAGAGTTCCAAGCCGTAATTTATTTTCCAAAAAAGGCAGTACCCGCACTTCATAAATATGTAGAACACAAGGTGGGCCAGTAAGTGTGCTTAGCGGTTTGTTCCAAGGTGCACGGCAGCACGGACATCTGGAGCTTTAACTACGGTCAGGGCCACTACATGTCCTTTACGGCCCACTGGGTGAATGTGCTTCCGGCCCAGGCACACCAACAACTTGCACAGGAGACGCCGCTTTCTCCTCCACGTTGTCAAACTGTGGCTCCTGTGCCAATGTCCCCCTCATCCTCCACCACCACCACCATCTCAGCCTCCACAAGTACTGCTCCATCATACCACATGTGTAGGGCACAGGGGTGTCACGCAGTTCTACACCTGGCTTGCCTCGGCAAAAAAAGGGTCACACAGGGGAGGAAATGCTTCGCGTTATGCAGCAAAAAATTCGATGTGTGGCTTTCTCCGGCCAACTGCAAATCGGAACCATGGTGATGGACAATGGGAGGAACATGGTGTCCACGCTGCACCGAGGAGGGATGGTCCATGCGCCCTGCATGGCGCACGTGTTCAATCTGGTTGTGAAAAGGTTCCTGAAGTCTTCCACAGATCTTCAGAAGATTCTGAAAATGGCCAGGAAACTGTGCATGCACTTTATCCATTCCTAGGAACACCCTCCTCGAGTTATAGCGGCAGAACGGCCTCCCCCAACACACTCTGATATGCGATGTTTCCATCCGTTGGAATTCCAGCCTTCACATGTTGGACCGACTGTATGAACAGAGAAAGGCCATTAATGTTTTTTTGATGATCCAGGCGGACAGGAGTGCTCCCCTGTGTAACTTTGATGTGGCAGCTCATGCGTGACACCTGTCGTTTGTTGAGGCCATTCGAGGAGGCCACATTATTTGTCAGGGCGCCCGGACTTTTGGGATTTAATAACGTCATCCCTGCTTCATGTCCTGGAACAGATGCTGAAAAATTGTCTGGGCAGGGGACTGGAGATGTGGCGACTACATCTCGCGGCCACAGCAGTCCGCTGGGGCCGGAAATGGAGGAGGAGGACATCGGAGCAGAAGCATTGTCTGGTGAAATGAGTGGATTTTCTACCCAGGTGACAAGAGAGGAGGAGCAGGAGCAGCTGGAGGAGGTAGATGGAGATGAGGAAGATGAGGCAGATGACCCGCAAGCACCGTGGCAGTATACAGTGGAGATGGAGGCAGGGAGCCCTCGGAGTCACTTGTGCAGATGGCCCACAGCATGCTGATTTGCCTGGCTAGTGACAGCTGAATAGTCAGCATCCGGCAGAGGGATGACTTCTGGCTCTCCACCCTATTGGACCCTCGCTACCGGTCCAAAATGGGAGCCTTTTTCCCAGCTATTGAGAGGGAGGACAAACTCAAATACTATAGGGAAATCCTCCGTAGTCAGTTGGCCGCTGCCTATGTGCGGCATCGTCCCTCCACTGACAGGTCTGACCGGGGGGATCTTCAGCGCTCAGGTACTACTGCCGCGGCTGCTGGGCGAAGGTGGGGGGGTAGGAGCAGGACCAGCTCCAGCAGCAGCAACCTCAGGCTGGAGTCACTGATGAGCAGCTTCCTTCACCCGCCTAGTGAGGAGGGCAGTCGCCAGCCGCAGCAGCAGCAGGACCTGGAGCAGACCCTGAACCAACAGGTGGTGGCCTACTTGGACAGCACTCTGCCACCCCAGTTAGAAGATCCGCTGGACTACTGGGCAGCCAAACTGGATGTGTGGCCGCAACTTGCCGAGTTTGCAGTGTAGAAACTGTCCTGCCTGGCCAGTAGTGTGGCATCACAGCGGGTGTTCAGTGCGGCGGGGGCCATCGTTACCCCAAGGAGAACCCGCTTGTCCACGGGAAATTTGGAACGACTGACCTTTGTCAAGATGAATCAGGCGTGGATCGGCCAGGATTTCCACACACCAATGCCTTAGGCGTCAGACTACATCTGCCATGACGCCTCACCCAAACTGTGAGAAATGAGTCTGGGTTCAAAATACCTGCCTCAGCCACTATTCTGATACCACCACCTGCCTGATGCCACACATCTGCTGACAGTTTCTCCATCAGCCTACCACCATCTTTACCAGGGACTGGTATTGCCACCCACCTCCACACTATGCCATTGTGCCACTCTATGACCTCATGCTGCTGCTGCAGTGGCTGACGGACTGACATCCACACTGTGTCATTGTGCCACTGTCTGCCCTCATGCTGCTGCTGTCATTGTTGCTGCGGTCACCTCCACACCCTGTCATTATGCCACTCTCTGACCTCATGCTGTTGCTCCTGCCGTCACCTCCACTCTCTGTCATTGTGCCACTTTTGGCCTACTACTGTTTTACCACTTCCAGAATGTCATTGTGCCACTGTCTGACCTCATGCTGCTGCTGCTGTTGATGCTGTCAACTCCACACTGTGTCATTGTGCCACTCTTTGGCCTACTCCTGTTTTTGCGACCTCTAGAATGTTATTGTGCCACTGCCTGACCACATACTGCTGTTGTGGCTGCTGCTGTGACCTCCACACTGTTTCATTGTGCCACTCTGTGGCCTACTCCTGTTTTTGCCACTTCCAGAATGTCATTGTGCCACTGCCTGACCTCATGCTGCTGCTGTGGCTGCTGCTGTGACCTACACACTGGTCATTGTCCCCACTGCCTAACCCTCATGCTGTGGCTGTTTGCCGTAACCACCACACTGTGTCATTGCGCCACTCTGGGGCCTACTCCTGTTTTTGCCCTCCAGAATGTCATTGTGTCACTGTCTGACCTCATGCTGCTGTGGCTGCTGCCGTTACCTACACACTCTGTCACTGATGTTGCCACCTGGGCCCTCAGCTTGTTGTTTTCCAGCTGTCGCTGCCATGACTTTATCAGGCAACATTCCCCCTTCAGTTTTTTGGTCAGTTTTGCCCTCTTAAGTGTCCAGGGAATTTTATAGCGAAGCGATTCTAAGAGCGGCGGCAGTCATGTGCGTGTCATACTAAAACACAACATTGTATGAACACCAAACCAAGCTCCTTCTGCATATTTAAGCATGGCACAATGTTCTACAGCACCCTGCGGGCTCTGTGCAGCCTGGAAAAGCTGTTTTTTAATTGTTTTCGTCCGAATTTAATTCGGAGACCGAAACGAATTTTGTCGGAAAATTCGGCGAAGTCAACGAATCGTATTTTTGAGAAATTCGCCCATCTCTAAAAATGATGGTTCAAATAATACTGCCTTCTGGCACTTTTTAATTTGTGGGTCATGCAGGTTTAAGGGTCATGCTGTGTTACAATACAGGGATGTGAATAGTCTGTCAGTTTTTGTTCTGTGACTCTTGTTGCCTAATTGACTTGCCTAAGATGGTGCACGTATCCCGTTTACTGATGTGGATGTTAATTCCCGGGTTCTCCCTCCCTGTTTGGGTGTAAGAATGAAGGTGTTGTTCCTCTCCCATAGACTTTAATGGTCATCGGCGATAATCTGTTATCGATAGTGATAAGCGATTACGTCGACTATCGTCATCGGGTCGATAGTCGATATTGTCAAATATCATGACGATATTAGATAGTCGATAATAGATTATCGCCGATGACCATTAAAGTCTATTGGGGAGAGGAACAACAACCTTCATTTCTTACAAACCCAAACAGGGTGGAGAAGCTGCAATTAACCCCCAACCACAACAGTAAAATGGATACATTGCTTCATCTTAGGCAAAACACTTAGGTTATAAAAGTCACAGAAAAAAAATCACAGACTATTCACTATCCCTGTCTTGTACCACAGCATGACCCTTAAGCCTGCATGACCCACAAATTAAAAAGTGCCAGAAGGCAGTATTATTTGAACCATCATTTTACTTGAGCTGGACATTGATTATCCATGTCTTGAGCCACAGCATGAGCCCCGAACCTGCATGACCCCCAGATTTAAAAAAATGCCGGAGAAAGGAGTCTTTTAAACCCCGAAATTTTAGTTGAACTGGACATTGACTATATCTGTCCCGGACCGCAGTATGACCATTAAACCTGTCTGACCCACAGATTAAAAAGTCCCCGGAAAAAAGGGTTTTGACCCCTTTTTTGTTGAACGGGACATTGACTAACGTCCGGGACAGCTACCCCAAACCCTGCTGACGCCCAGATTTAAAAAATGCCGGGAAAAAGGGTTTTCAACCACATTTTAGTTGAACTGGACATAGATTTCCCCTGTCCTGGCCGAGCATGCGGTTGTTTAACCACTGAAAAATGATTGGCGACGCGTTCGTTACCGAATTCAGGGGGCCCTGACCCAGCGATGACGGCTGACGGTCCTCAACGACATCCGGGCTTGCGTGTTGTCGCAGCATGGGGGGGCACCTTCTCTCGACTTACCCCATGTCCTCACCCCCCTTGTTCGCTTACACCTGCATTTCGCTCCCTGTTTTAGAAAAATAAAAATTTAGAAGGTATGGAAAAGTTTTTGTGTCTCTTTTAAAAGACGGCAAATCACAGCTATTTTAAATCCCTCTAAATTTCCCACGCCAATAGGGTTAGAAACTGAAAGTTTTTAGCGAATACCCCGTGAAATGGGTTTTGGTGGAAAACCTAAGCAAAAACAACAGTGTTCTTCCTTTTAGTCCCCGGGGTTTTCAACTGCCCGTAGGCTAGGAATTAGTTTCAAAAAAATACTACAAGGCGCTATTGCGCCAAACTGAGATTTAAAGAGGCAATAAAACTATTTAAAAGTTACACGGATGAGAAAAATTTGGTTTTTTGCAGAAAGACAAACAAGAACATTGCTAGAAAAATTTTTCTATTAGAATTGTCGACAACGTGGGTATTTGAAAAAAACTTGGGGGCGCACCAGTGCAAAACAGCTATTTTTAAAATTTTACGGATAAAAACATGGTTTTTTCACTAAGAAAAACACCAACAGTAATACAAAATTTCTGTATCCAAATTAGTACGGTGGCTGTTTGAAAAAAACGGGGGGCGAAAAAAATCGCTATTTAAAAAGTTATAGGGAAAGAAAAGTAGGTTTTTGCCCAATGAAAAAACACAATTACTTGCAAATTTTTGTTCTAATATAAGTACAAGTGGTCTTTGAAAAAAAAGGTCCTGACCCAAAAAGAAAAACACCCGATTTAAATTAGTACGGATAATAAAAGGGGGTTTTTGCACCTTGAAATACACCCCGCAATTTTACAAATGTCTGTATTTTAAAAAAGTAGAGAGGGGAATTTATTGTAACAAAATGGAATTCGTTTAAAAAATTCAGGAAAACTTCGGTTCTGAAAGAAATCGAAGTTTGGGGTTTCTTCGGGTGAACGAAGGTGCTTTTCATGATAAAATGGTGCGAGCATTTGGCGTTAAAGGCAAAAAATTTGGGAGGAAAAAGGCATCCTGCATGACATGTGCAGAATGAAGCCCAATCAGAGACCGGCGGGATTCTGTACATCACCCCACTATATAAAATCCG